>PVJS01008173.1:0-12641 GCA_004027185.1 Glis glis | reverse complement strand
GCCTTTGCTAGCAAGGTCATTACACTTCCACAACACCAGGGTCACTGGAAGAACAATCATTATCCTAATTTCCAGAATGCTTTAAAGGACAACTGTGGCATTCCTGTTGAGTTAAGCTATTCCCCATCTTTTCACTTAAGACAAGAGCAGGGCACACTGCTGCCCACCAACACAGCAATATGTAGCCTCTGCAGCTACAAGGCCCCACAGGGTAGCTGGGCTGGATTCTGCAATCCTGCCCATGCTGCTGGGCTTACTCCCTCATAGCTAAGTCCTGCCATCACCCCCAAGCAGTGCCATCCCCATCTTAGTTCTGCCTCCAGGAAATCAGACTATTGCAAGGCAGGGAGAATATGTCCCATAGGCTGGTGGCCTGATAATCTCCTGAGGGGAAAAAGCCCAAGCATGTGGATTTCAGAGTTCTCAGCAATAGCACACATGACCAGAGTTGAAAATCTGTGTCCTAGAGCCCAAATATGACCCCAGGGGGAATCGTAGAGAGGGCAGTGTGGTGCACTCCTCAGAGCGCCCCTGGCCCAGAAAGAACTTATTCTTCCTGACCACCCTCATCCACAGGGGACAGCCCACTGGGGGCTCCTTGCTCACCCACCTGGGCCTCCTCTGGCCCACTGTGGTCCTTGTTGCAGCTGGCTCTATCCTCTTCCTCATCATTGTCTTCACTACTGTCACTGCCGGAATCTTCCAAACCTGAGAAGACACTCTCCTCGCTGTCAGAAAGCCCGGAATCGCTGCTGTCACTGTGGCTGGGAGCAGGGTCACAGAAGAGGGAAGGCTGCAAGGAAGCACAGAATTGGTAACTGCCAATACCACAGGCTTACCCAGGCAGGGACTGCGCAGACCATGTAGGGGGCAGCTAACCAAGAGACTTGTTTTGTGCAGCCAGCCTCTGGTCACCAGTCTCCACCTCCACCAAAACCACCTGCCCAACCTGGGCCTCTCTCATCTTCTGCCTCCACTGACAGCACAGACACCTACATTTTATTTATTTATTTATTTGCTTATTTATTTACTGTGGTATTGGTGATTGAATCTAGGGGTGTTCTACCACTGAGCTACAACCCAGCCCTTTTTTTATTTTTGAAACAGGGTCACACTAAGTTACCATGTACTGGCTTCAAACCTGTGATCCTCATGTCTCAGCCTTCCAAGTACTGAGATTACAGGTGTGTACCAAGACACCTACATTTTAATCCCTAGTATTTCACAAGGTGGGGGGGACTTTTCAAGGACAACCCCCTTATTAGAGCTCAGATCCCACTGCATCAGTCTACCAACTGTCCTCTACTGACAGAAAAACTCCTCACCCCACCCTGGCTCCAGAGCCAGGACGGCACTACCTTGGGAAGGGACTGAGGACCAGAGAGGATCAGAACCCCCAAGGAGCTTTTACAACCTGAAAGAGAAACCACCTCATACAATATGGACCAAGAGTCGATAGGTAAATTGGGAAGTTGGCTGAAGAATAATGAAAACCCATTTGCTCTCTTCTTGGAGCAGAACCACAACTTTCTCTGAGTCCTAGTGACTGGAGACCCTGTCATACCTAATTCCACATGACACACAATGGACTGTGGATAGATCCTGTCATTGGCTTGGACTGTGGATGGATCCTGTCATTGGCTTCTGAAAAGTAGAGCAAGAACTTAAAGACTCTTAGGAAGCAACTGAGTGCAGAATTCTTGACTTCACTGCTTTTCTAATAGTTTACAAGGCTCACCTTATTGGACAGCCTGCAACTATTCCACAGTGCTCATCTGAGTTTTTTTTTTTTTTTTAGAAGCGTGGGCCAACATGCCCAGCTTTATTTATTTATTTATTTATTTATTTATTTATTTACTTTGTGGTACTGGGGATGGAACCCAGGGGCCTTCTACCTCTGGGCTACACCCCCAGACCTATTTTTTAATTTTTTATTTGGAAACGGTCTTGCTAAGTTGTTGAGAGCCTCACTAAGTTGCTGAGGCTGGCCTCGAACCTACGATCCTCTTGTCTCAGCCTCTCAAGTACTGGGATTACAAGCATTCGCCATCACTCCCCGCTTATGAGTTTTTATAGAAATGACCTCACATACACTCACTCATGATGTATCTCATATGCAGGTGGCTACACCATTACAACAGCAAATGAAAATGGTGCCAGGGGTTTGGCCGCAAACCGATTCCTGAGGGCCAAATACCCAAAGCTCAGGGCCTCCAGCGATCAGTGGGGAGCAGCTTAGGTACACTTCACAAAACAAAAGAACAGCCTGGAGGATCCAGCTAAGTAGAGATAGCTATGAGAAGATGGGCTGTACATGCCTTGTACCACCCAGGTTTGGTGACGTCCCACAAGCCTGCTAGCCAAGCTGGACAGCAATAGTGGCAATGAGCCCTCACAACTGGGCACTGGGTTCTGTTTAGGTTTCCATACTTTCAAGTCTTTTACTTTCACAATATATCTAACACAGTGGCGTAGTACCACAGTAAGGAGTGGATAGATGAGTACTAAGGGTACCAGCTCAAACCCTCTCAAAGCCAGGACGCACAGTTCGAAGGTTCGGAGGCTGTCGGAAGGGGCGCTCTGCTCCAATGCCTGTTTCCTCCCTCCCAGACACGGGTTCTGAAGCCACAGAACTACCTCTGGGTTCTCGCATCCCTCGGCGCAGGCTGTGCTTTGCCAAGGACCCCACGATGACGCTCCCGACAAGACAAAGTCCACGGGCCTCAAGGCGACCCGCGGGACACCTGGCGCCGAGCACCGGGTGACAGGCGACCCGGCCTCCCCGGCCCAGCCGCCCGCCACGTGCACGCCGGGCTCTCGGTAGGACGCGCCCCGCCGCCCCGCGATCACCTCCTCCGGCTCCGGCTCCGGCTCCGGCTCCGGCTCGCGCGTGGGTTCGGGTTCCGAACGCCGCTTTCCAGGCCGTACTCCTGGCGCCGCGCGCCCCGCGTCCGGTGCCCCCACCATGCTGCGCCGTGCCGGTTCCTGACAGACAGCCGCTTCCGGCAGCGAGCGCTCAGCGTGCGCGGCGGCGGGCTCCGCCCGACTACCCCTGATTGGTGAGCGGCGGAGGGCGGAGTCACCCTGCGCAGGCGCGCGGCGCGGAAAGCCAAATGAGGGCGGAGCCGGAGCCGGCGCGAGCCACAGCGCCTGCGCGAGCAAGCGAGCGCGCGCGGGCGGGGCGCGGGCGGGAGCGCGCCCGTCGCAAGATGGCGGCGGCCATGCGAGGCCTTGGGGCCGTGTGTGCGCAGCGTGCGGCGACGCGGCCCGGGAGGCAGGAGCAGCGACGGCGTTAGCCCGGCCTTGGCTCCTCTTTACAGGTACCACTTCCGCCTCCGCCGCCTCACCCAAAATGGATCTGACTGTGGGCCCCGGCGCGGCGGGGCCCAGCAACGTCCCGGCCTTCCTGACCAAGCTCTGGACTCTCGTGAGCGACCCAGACACCGACGCACTCATCTGTTGGAGCCCGGTAAGGACTGGCGCGGGCCCGGGCTGCGCGGGAGTGGCCCGCGGGCGAAGCGCCCGCGGGGAGGGGCAGCGGAAGGGACCTGCCGGGTGCGGCCCTCCACGCCTCCCCTCGGGGGCAGCCGCCGACTCCACGGCCCGGGAAGAAGCAGACTCTCTCGCCCCCAGAGCCGCGCGGTCCCGAGTCTGCGCGGACTCAGAGCCCTAAGTTTCCCTGGGACGCGGAGGACACGGCTTCCCGTTCTTGCGTCTTTGGCTCGCCGGGCTTGGCTCACAGACGGGACAGCGCCGCGACGTCCGAGAGCTCTGCCGGCATGTCCGCAGCCAAATGAGAAAGATCAGGGTCTGGCGCTAGTGGGAGGGTGTGCTCTGTGGGGAGGAGAGGAGCAAGAACAGGGAGAAAACGCGAAGTCCAGGCTGATCCCAGACCATCTTCAGACTCCAGAACAGTTTTGCCCCGGTCCTTGTAGGGCGGCGTCGGGCCCTCTTCAGTTGCCTGGCAGCGGGCTGTGCATTCCGCCAACTCTGCAGGACTAGCTGCGCGGGCTTGTAGAGGTGATTTTGGACATGTCTCTGTAGTTGGAGACTAGAATCTGCTTTCACATCCTCGCTGTGACAGTGTGTCAGGTGAGGGCTAAAGCTGGTAAATGGTGGACTGAAGACAGGCCACACTGAACCAGAGTGAGTCTTTAGAGGAACTGTGATAGGCCAGGTGTCACCAAACCTGCTTGACCTCCTGGGAACCAAAACTTGGAGCTTCTCAGGCTGTGCTGAGCACTCCCTCCTGCACACCAGTCCCTCCCCTCAACCATTAGGAAAGAAGAAAAGCCTGGACAGAAGCTTACTTAACTGGGATGCCAGGTTCTCTCCCTCTCAGTTGTCTATTTAAGCACTGCTCTTGGTAAAGAGTGTTGGAGAATAAAGAGAAGACTAGAAGTTATATGCCTTTATTCTTGCTAGAAACACTTTGTGTTTGTCCCGATGGCATCTCCTCTGTGTTGGTCTTTCCTGCTCCCCAGACCCAAAATGGAGCAGTGTCTTTTTTGGGAGGCCACCTAAGGCCATCTTCAGTTAGCCACTTCTTGTAGACCTAGAACTCTACTGACCACAGAAATGACCCCACATTTCTGTCTTCCTTTACCCTTCTTTCCATCTGTGCCTTGTTCCCTTTAACTCAGGGAATGCTCTTATCTAGGTGGGAAGGGGCATCAGAAATCCTCTGGAATATCCTGAGTTTAACCCTTCTAGGAAGATTCATCCTGCCTGGTAATCTGCCTGCTGTTTCTACTTATAGATTGTGAGACCTGTGGGTAAAATGCCAATGTCCATTCTCCCAGGACCCGCAAGGTGTTCTGGGAAGGGCCTTTGAGCAGGAAGTCGGATCTAATCCGGCCTGTGACCAGCCTCCACCCACAGCTTCACACTACCTGTGGGCCCTGTTGACAGGTTCTCCCTGGGGAGAGATGGAGCTGACTGGAATGTGAGTTTGGGTTCTACCTGGTCTGTGTGAAGCAGCTGTGGTTGTAAGTGGGCTGTATGAAGCAATGGGCGCTTATATGATGATGAGTACAGAAACCAAACTGGCTTAGAAATGGAAGGAAGCCCTTGTCTAGGCTGGCAGGGGGTACAGAGTTTTTTGGAGCTGGCTGCCTGGCCCAGAGAAAGGAGATGATGTCCCTGTCCTACGGCCTTGAGGGCACCCAAACGGGACCTGTGGCCTCTGTTAGCAGAGTCCCAGCATGGACCCTCCTGTAGGCTTACCTGCCCATGGTCCAACCCTCAGAGACCTCACAAGGTTCTATGGTCCATGTGTGGGTGTGTTCTCCTTGGCGCTGGAAGTCTCACATGCTGCCACAAAGCACCCTCCCTGTTTGAGGGAGAGTGGTGGCTAATACTCAAGGTTGAATACCTGGAGGAGACCTCCCAGCCCTGGAACCCTTTACTGTGCCTCGCTTGATCTGGACTCCCACCCTTGCTATTGGGGGACAGAACAGGTCAAAACCTGGAGACTCCATGCTGCTGGTCCTTGTGGTGTTTGTTTCCCCACCCCCAGCCCTCATCCAGTTACAAATGACTTGCCCAAACAGGAAGGACCCCAGGAGATCTGAATGTTCCCTAGACAGGGCCTGGAGGACAGCGTAGCTCCATCTGCCCTGGGGAGGGAATTTGGTGACCACAAGATTAGGGTCCACATGACGTGTGAGTGTAGACATGAGTCGTCCTACCTTAACGGACTTCTCAATGCCTCATCCCAAAAGTGCCCTGGACAAAGGGCATTGGTGGTTCAGTGGTAGAATTCTCGCCTCCCAAAGGTGCCCTGGATCTAGTACCCAGAGGCACAAAGAGTGGGGCTGAATACCTGGACAAATAGGTAGCTCCATAAGTAGAGCTTGAGACCTGGGCCCTCCCCTGCCACATCCTTGCACCATCTTCCAGCCTGGGCTCCTCTGCCCTCCAAGTAAGGCTTCTCCTAGGGCCTTCCGGACTGAAGGTTGACTCAGGGGAGTTGCAGCATCCTCCGTGAGTTTCAGAACAGGAAGAAATGCCCCAAACTAAGTGAGCAGTGAAGGTTCGGACCCCAGGTACAGTGTAATCCTAATTTTGTGTAAGATCATTTTGTTCAGTCTTTTTTAGAAAGATTGAAAGGAATTATGAAAAGTAATCTTGATTAGCTCTGGATAGAGAGATTACAGATTTTTTTTGGAGGGGGTACTGGGGATTAAACTCAGGGGCATTCTACCTCTGAGCTACACCTTCAGCCCTTTTTATTTTTTTTTAATTTATTTATTTATTTTTTTGCGGTACCAGGGATTGAACCCAGGGGCGTTCTACCTCCGCGCTACACCCCCGGCCCTATTTTTTATACTTTATTTTGAAACCAGGTCTCACGAAGTTGCAGAGGGCCTCACTAAGGAGAGAGAGACAGAGAGAGAGACAGAGAGAGAGAGAGAGCGCGCGCGAGCTGAGGCTGGCCGCGAACCCGGATCTTCCGGTCTCCGCCTCCCAATGTACTGGGATTACAAGCGTGCGTGCCACCACGTCTGACCTTATTTTTTGTTTTTGAAACAGGGTCTTGCTAGGCTGCTGGCTGGTCTTGAACATACGATCTTCCTGTCTCAGCCTCCCAGGTACTGGGATTACAGGTGTGTGCCACCTTGCCCAACTACAGATAATCTTTTTGTGGCACTGGGGATTGAACCCAGGGGCATTCTACCTCTGAGCTACATCGCCAGCCCTATTTTATTTATTTTGAAACAGTATTTTGCTAGGTTGATGAATGTCTCACTATTTGTTGAAGCTGTCCTCGAACCTGCAATCATCCTGTCTCAGCCTCCCAAGTACTGGGATTACAAGCATGTGCCACCATGCCCAGCTTACAGATAATCTTATATTTAAGTTTTTCTTCTAGGTTTGTTTGTTTGTTTGGTAATAGTGCTGGGGATTGAACCCAGAGGCATTCTACGTCTGAGCTATACCTGTAACCCATTCTTTAATTTTTTGTTTTGAAATAGGTTCTCACTAGGTTGCTAAGAGTCTCATTAAATTGCTGAGACAGGCCTCAAACCTGCTATCCTCCCGTCTCAGCCTCCCAGGGACTGGGATTACAGGTGTGCACCACCATGCCTGGCGGGGTTTTTTTTTTTTTTTTGGACTGGGGATTAAACCTAGGGGCATTTTACCTCTGAGCTATACTCCAGTTCTTTTTATTTTTTATTTTGAAATGGTCTCACTAAGTTGCAGAGGCTGGCCTCGAACCTACGGTCCTGGTCCTCCTTATCTCAGCCGCTCTCTTTTAGTTCTTAAAAAGTGAACATAACGCCAGGCGTGGTACTTTGGGAGGCGGAGACTGGAGCAGCCGAGTTTGCAACCAGCCTCAGCTTGCTCTCACGCACACGCGCGAGCTATCTCTGTCTCTCTTTCTCTCTCTCTCTCCTTGTCTCTCTCTCTCTCTACCTAGTGAGGCCCTCCGCAACTTCGTGAGACCCGGTTTCAAAATAAAGTATAAACAAATAGGGCGGGGGGTGTAGCGCAGAGGTAGAACGCCCCGGGTTCAATCCCCGGTACCGCAAAAAAAAATTAAAACAAAAAAAGTGAATATAGCCAGGCGTGGTGGCACAGGCTTGTAATCCCAGTACATGGGAGGCGGAGACCAGAGGATCCGGGTTCGCGGCCAGCCTCAGCTACTTAATGAGGCCCTCCGCAACTTAGTGAGACCTGGTTTCAAAATAAAGTATAGCCGGGCGTAATGGTGCACGCTTATAATCCCAGTACTTTGGGAGGCAGAGACCGGAGGATCCGGGTTTGCGGCCAGCCTCAGCTCTCTCTCTCTCTCCCTGTCTCTCTCTCTCTCTACTTAGTGAAGGCCCTCCGCAACTTCATGAGACCCGGTTTCAAAATAAAGTATAAAAAATAGGGCCGGGGGTGTAGCGTGGAGGTAGAACGCCCCTGGGCTCAATCCCCGGTACCGCAAAAAAAAAAGTTAAAAAATAAAGTATAAAAAATAGGGCTGGGGGTGTAGCTCGGAGGTAAAATGCTGGGTTCAATCCTCAGTACCGCAAAAAAAAAAGTGAATATAGGTTTCATAATAAAAAGGAGGAAGTGTTTTCAAACCTACTAACTAGCCCCAGAGTCACTATCCTTATTGATCTTCTAAAAGGGGCAGGTCCCAGTCCCACTTCTCCCTGCCTTAGAGGGGCTGGCCGTAGTGCCCCAGTCCAGGGAGTTTGAGAACAAGACACAGGGTGACATGGTTTGTGCCAAACAAATAATGGGGCAGCAGGGTGTGCGGGCGAGGATGAACAGGAGTAGCTCAAGGCCTAAGGATCAGGGCCAGGCCACAGGGAAGAATCCAGGTACAGAGAGTTTATTGAGGACCTCCTTAAGTTTTGACTCCTAGGCACTTCTCTGGCCTCACCCTAGTCCCATCCTGATAGTGTAGTTTTCTTCTTTGGGAATAGGAATGACATTATTGGTTAAGGCCCAAGTGAGTCCCAGAGACTGAGAGTCTAGAAGTCGCCAAGGCATTGAGGTCTGTTGAGTACCAGCCATCAAGCAGCCACTGTAGAGGGGCTAGGTCTCTGCGTGGACCCTCCTGGCAGAGCGATCTCTGCAGTAAGGTAGGGCAGGCATCTGACAACTCAGGTGTTCCCTGTGTAATCATATGAGGAGTTTCAAAAGCAGCACCCTCAGCCGTGGGGTGTGTCCAGAACCCCAGGACAGGGAGAGCCAACCCTGCTCCCCCGGCTCTCACAGCCAGGTGAACTCATCCTCAGATAGCCAGCAGGAACTGACAGGCCTGCTGGCCCCACCCTTGGAGACCTGGCGGTAGACCCAAAATGTTGAGGCCACACACCTCAGGGGCAGGCTGTGACATGTGCCGCAGGGTTCTGGAGGCCTTGGTGGTGTCTCCAGTAATGACTGACAAATGGTACATAGCATATTCAGCATCTCTGTGTTATGGGCAAAGTTAAGCTTCTTGTGTGTTCATTCTGTTTTACCCACAACTGTTCAAGTGGGTGACATAATTTCCATCTTATTGATGGAAAACTCAGGTTCAAAGAAATCAAGAAGCTCAACAAAGTAAGAGCTAAAAAATGGTAAAACCAAGCCGGGCGTGGTGGCGCACGCTTGTAATCCCAGTACTTTGGGAGGCAGAGACCGGAGGATCCGGGTTCACGGCCAGCCTCAGCCCTCTCACTCTCTCTCTCTCCCTGTCTCTCTCTCTCTCTCTACTTAGTGAGGCCCTCTGCAACTTCGTGAGACCCGGTTTCAAAATAAAGTATAAAAAAATAGGGCCGGGGGTGTAGTGCGGAGGTAGAACGCCCCTGGGCTCAATCCCCGGTACTGCAAAAAAAAAAAAATTAAAAAAAATGGTAAAACCAAATTAAAAGTCCAGAGTTATCCAGCTATTGCTCACTGCCTGTGTACCTGCTTTCTCAGTTAGACCCCAGCTGCCTCTGGAGTGACCAAGATTGCCGGCTCACAGGCAAAGTCATAGTTTGGATTTTTATATGTGGTTCCCTCTTCATTCCTCTACAGAGAAATAGGAGACAGGCAGGGATCTATAAACAGACAGGCTCTATGCTGTGACCTCCATGTTTGTCTTCCTGCCCTGGGGTGGTGAGTGGGTGGGGTTCAGGAGAGGGGCATAGGTCACTGGAGGCCAGGCTGTGGAGGCCTTGAAGGAGGGCAGATGCCGCAGTACCCAGCCCCCCCCCCACTACAGGACCAGTGTTTATTCATGGATTTTTTTTTGGTGGGTGGGTGTGTGTGTGTGTGTGTGTGTGTATTACTGAGTATTGTGGAAACTAGAGGCATTCTACCTCTGAGCTGCACCCCCAGCCCCATTTTATTTTCATTTTGAAATAGGGTCTCCCTAGGTTGATGAGTAGGGAGGTAGCCCTCAAACCTGCAATCCTCCTGTCTCAGCCTCCCAAGTACTGGGATCACAGGCGTGCACCACCATGCCTGGCTTACCATGGATCCTTTTTATATATATATACTGGGAATTGAACCGGGGACATTCTATCTCTGAGGTACACCCAACCTTTTTATTTTTTATTTTGAAAATGGACCTCATTAAGTTGGTGAGGGTCTTGCTAAGTTGCTGAAGCTGGCCTTGAACCTGCGATCCCCCTGTTTCAGCCTCCCAAATACTGGGATTATAGGCATGTGCCACCATGCCGGGCTCATGGGTCTTTCTTTATTGAGGGGAGGGCCCAGAGAGTTGCTTGTTTGGGGAAGAATTCACCTGTGTGCAGGGAGAGTCAGAGCCCAGCAGGGCCCACAGTGCTCACCCTGGAGGAAATAGCTCCCCTCAGGTATCACAAGGACTGGGCTAAAGCCTGCCTCTGGCCACAGGGTTTCCTCAAGGTCTAGCAGAAGGAAAAAGCTAGCCTTGCATACTGTGGAAGGAGGGGAGTTCAGCCCCTAAATGTTTCCTGGTGTCTGGCAGTGCTGGTATGTGCTGCCAGCATCCCCCTTCCAGCCTTGCTGGCCCTGTGGTAGCAACGCTGTCCTGCCCGCATGTGTTCAGTGGACCAGGAGGTTGGGGTGTGCTGTGGCTGGGAGGTGAGGGAGTGTGCTGGTCATGATGCCTGTGTTATAGGCATGGACTAAAGCCAGCCTGAGCAGAAGCAAGAAAGGTGCTGATGAGAAAAGTCAGAGAAGGACAAGACTGGGATGGGGAGGAGGGCCAAAAGACGTCCCACCCTTGTGCACCTGCCTGCCCCTTCTGTCCTCCTCACTCACCAGGTTGGGGTTTTCTTCCCTGGGTCTCTGTGGTCACAGAGCCAGGCCAGCTTACCAGCTCACCACATGCAGTTACAGCCAAGTGCTTGCAGACTGCCAGCTCCTGGGACCCAGAGAGGGTTGGGCAGCTGCACCCAGGAAACTGAAACACACCACAAACCTCATCTTTGGATGGGCAGAGGACTGAAACAGGAAGGACTTGTGACTGGGCAGTTATTCAGAAAGGGCAGGTGACCACCTCATGAAATGTAGTGACTGTTAACCTTCTGGAACCATAGAGCCCATTGAGAAAATATGCAGTCATAGGCCTACTCTGTATAAATTGTATACATGCCGAATTTTATGTAAATTTCAAGTTGTCAAGAGTGCTGTAGAAAATAAAGCCAGAGACTCTGAATTCATAGTGAGACTCAGCATTTTCTGACAGCTGTGTTTCGGGGTGCAAGAGCATTGCTCACCAGCCAGTGGCTGGGCAGCCTCTTCACCCCTGTCCTTTCATAACTCCAGTGGCTCTAACATCCAAGTATCAGCTATGGTCTCCCAGAATTGCCTGTAGTCAGTGAAAGAGGGCCCTTGAATCATTGAGGCAGGAAGATGAAACACTGGGTCTTCCTGGACTCACCAGCATACCTTCTGAAACTCATAACAGCCCTTAAGGTAGGGCATGCCTGACATGTCCAACTTGGACTTGATCCTAATGCATAAGAAACCACTGAGCTCGGCATGGTGGCATGCGCCTGTAATCCCAGTACTTGGGAGGCTGAAACAGGAGGATCACAAGTTTGAGACCAGCCTCAGCAATTTAGCAAGGCCCTCAGCAACTTACTGAAACCCTGTTTCAACATAAAAAATTTTAAAAGGGGGTCGTGGGGGTATAACCTGGAGGTAGAACACCCCTGGGTTCAATGCTCAGTACCAAAAAAAGAAACTGCTGAACAGTGCTCAGTATTAGAGGACTGTTAAGGACCAAGGTGAACCACAGTGTCTGGGCTCTCTGTGAGGAGGCAATCTCAGACTCAAGTGCAGAAAGGGAGAACAAACATCCAGGACCGGAAGAAGCCAAGCAGCTAGAATTTGTGGGGCTTGGTACCAGAGAGGAGAAAGAAAGAGATCTAGGGATTAGCAGATGAGTCCCCTAAAGTCTTGGCTGAATGCTGATGTGTTCAAGTGGATGATGAGCTCGTCTGAAGGAGGCTCAGGCCCCTTCAAGGCAGAGAACGACTGGCTGCCAAGGAACTACAGGCGAGCAGTTAGAACCCTTCACGAGGCCATCAGCTGTTTGAGTTCCAGCCTATGGAGTGGATGGAACCCAGGGGCTTTCTACCTCTGAGCTACACCCCCCACCCCTATTTTATTTTTATTTATTTTTTCTCTTTTTGATACTGGGGATTGAACACAAGGGCATTCTACCTCCAAGCTATACCCCCAACCCTTTTTATTATTTTATTTTGAAACAGGGTCTCACTAGGTTGCTGAGAGTCTTAAGTTGCTGAGGCTGATCTCAAACATGTGATCCTCCTGTCTCTCATCCTCCCAAGTACTGAGGTTACAGGTGTGGACCACCACACCCAGCTTATCTTTTTAATTTTTATTTATTTATTTTGGGTTCTGGGGGTTGAACACAGTAGCATTCTACCTCTAAGCGACACCCCTAACCCGATTTTTTATTTCTTATTTGGAAACGGTCTCATTAGGCTGCTGAGAGCCTACAACGTTGCCAAGGCTGGCTTTGAACCTGCGATCCTCTTGTCTTAGCCTCCCAAGTTCTGGGATTACAAGCATGTGCCATCACACCTGACTTATTTTTATTTTGAAACAGGGACTCACTAAGTTGCTGAGGCTGGCCACGAATTGCAGGTATGCACCATCACACCCATCTTTTTCTTTTTCTTTTTCTTTTTTTTTTTTTTTTTTTTTTTTTTTTT
>PVJS01008172.1:43320-54051 GCA_004027185.1 Glis glis | reverse complement strand
TTGAACCCAGGGGCGTTCTACCTCCGCGCTACACCCCCGGCCCTATTTTTTATACTTTATCTTGAAACTGGGTCTCACGAAGTTGCAGAGGTCCTCACTAAGTAGAGAGGGAGAGAGACAGGGAGAGAAAGAGCTGAGGCTGGCCGCGAACCCGGATCCTCCGGTCTCCTCCTCCCAAAGTACTGGGATTACAAGCGTGCACCACCACGCCCGGCCCAGTCTTAATTATATTTCTGTAGGGCACAGCCAGCCCGAGGCAGAAAAGCTAACATGGAAATTTGCATAAAAGAAAGAGTTGAGGGAGAAGGACAGGGACAAAAATCCCTCCTGACCTTCCTTGCTATTTGCTTGTGATATAATACAACACACGTTGTATACCTTGCCTAAAATATAGTTATCAGTTTCTGTCACTCGAATGAAATAGTCCTGACTAATATATCAATACAGATAACTTGCTGAAGAGGTGATAGAGAAGGGAGACAAGGAAGCAGAGCATTGCTATGCAGAAACCAGGTTTGGTTCAGGTTATAGTGCTCGTCATGGGGCGGTGTGTGTGTGTGTGTGTGTGTGTGTGTGTGTGTGTGTGTGTGTAAACTAACAAAGGACGGTGTTAATAATGTCTCATGAAGGCACCAAAGCCTATCCACTAGACCACCAAGGGAGAGATAATAATATCCTATGAAGATCTCTGCTGAGATTTCCAAGTCCCTCTGCCCCCATCCCTGTGTCAATTCAAGGTATGGTTACAGATAATGGAAGGGATGCCAGACACCTGAAGTAGGAGGAGACTTAATAGAGGGAGGCAGGAAATGACAAGTTATCCCAGGGCCAGGGGCGCAGACTGGAGGCCAAGCTTCTGTGGATTGGTCTCCATCACACCACCGCAGAAGCAGCCCGCCAAGGAAAGCATTACCCCAGCGGCTGGCTTGAGGACATGGCGTCTCAGCTACGATTCACATCGAAAATTTGTCTCTATCTTTTCACAACCACTAAAGTAGGACTAGCCACTGAGATTTCCATTTCAGTAGCTATAAAAAAGACAGATGGCTCCTTGAGCCTGTTGGGTAGCAGAAGCCCCAGCAGCCACAGAAAGATGCGTTCACTTCCTAACCTCATTCCTTTGATGCAATGATAGCAGGAACATTTTCTTCTGTATCCTTCCAGTAATTTTCCAAGCACGCAAAAATATATAAGCATGTGTGTGTGTGTGTGTGTGTGTGTGTGTGTGTGTGAACAATGGGACTACACTGACTCTTGCTAACTGGGTTAAAGGTCTTCTGTTTGAATTCCTTTTCTAAGAAAAGAATCAAAGGATATATTAAGTTCTGTAGGAAGATCTCCCCCAATTTTAACATGCAACCAGCGTCCTTAAGAGTAAATGTAAAATATTTAAAACACATTAAGAATTGAAGAATGGAGCCGGGTGTGGTGGCGCACACTTGTAATCCCAGTACTTGGGAGGCTGAGACCGGAGGATCACAGGTTTGTGGCCAGCCTCAGCTACTTAGTGAGGCCCTCTGCAACTTAGTGTTTCAAAATAAAGAATAAAAAATAGGGTTGGGGGTGTAGCTCAGAGGTAGAATGCCCTTGGGTTCAATCACTGGTACTGCAAAAAAAAAAAAAAAAAAAAAAGAATTAAAGAATGGAAGAGGCACACAACTCTTTGAGGATCACTTCAAAATGAAGTGTTTTTTTGAAAGTGAAGTTTGGATTTGTATATGCACTTCTTCACTTAAAATACAAAAGATAGAGCTGGACATGGTGGTGCATGCCTATAATCCCAGAGACTATGGAGCTTAGGACAGGAGGATCACAAGTTCGAGGCCAGCCTGGACAACTTAGTGAGACTCTATCTCAAAATAAAAAATAAAAAGGGCTGGGGACATCAGTAGTTGAGCACCCCTGAGTTTAATCCTTAGTGCCACACACACACAAAAGCATAAAAGCTCTCTTAATTTATGAAGGTTAAAATATATATTCACTATTTTTTGTGTGTGGTACTGGGGATTGAACCCAGGGGCATTCTGCCTCTGAGCTACAATCCCAGTCCTATTTCATTTTTTATTTTGAAACAAGTTCCCACTAAGTTGCAGAAGGCGTAACTACATTGCTGAGACTGGCTGCAAACTTTCGATTCTCCTGTCTCAGCCTCCCAAGTACCAGGATTACAGGCATACCCCACCATGCGTGGCTTATATTCACTAATTTTTAACAAGGCAGAATTGTACAGTTTTGTCTAAATGCCATTTCAAAAATTTCCAGAGCAAAAAGAAAATATAATATTCTTTGAAAAATGAAAAACAAGCCGGGAATGGTGGTGTATGCCTGTAATCCCAGTACTTGGGAGGCTGAGACAAGAGGATTACAGGTTTGAGGCCAGCCTCAGCAATTTAGGGAGACCCTGTTTCAAAATAAATAAGTAAATAAATAAAGCTGGGGGTAACAAATTATAACAATTGTTATAACTGTAACAATGTGTAACAATTGTAACAATGTGTAACAATTTGAACTAGTACCCAAGATGGTAATTTCTATCCTGTAATTGTGCAGTCATTTAAGATTACATAAAAAGTAATTTCTTAAAGAATCTTAGCAGATCTTACGATGATTCTCATATTCATCTTATTGCTACTTGGAGAATTCAAATGAAATAAATGTAGTTGGATTTTGAGTTTATCTTCACTAGCACTAATTGGAACTGATTCTCATACCTAATGGTCACTTACTAAGGGCCCACAAATGTCGACAGGCATTATGAATTTAGAAATTTTATTTATAGATCAGAATAAGAAGTACATGCACTATTAGGTGTCAAAGATTTATTTAGTCATTGTGTATACTACCGAGTGTATAATGTGTGTAACAATTGTTACACACTGTTACAATTGTTACACATTGTTCACATTCTGGGCCCTGGCTTGGGCCAGGGGGTCACACGAGGCACAATCCAGTCTGGATGAAGTTGCTGAGGGCCCTGGGCAGCTCCTCCTTTATCCTTGTCTATCGCCTGAGCAACTCTGCAGTGTGAGCCTGAGACAGGGGCACAGGCCAGGGGAGACCGGGCCAGCTCTGCAGGCAGCCGGTCAGTTCTGAAGTCAGCGCCCAGGCCTGGGGCTGGAGCTCCAGCTCTGGCCACCCCCAGGGCTCCTGCCAGGAGTCTGTTGGAGCCTGGCCAGGCAGCACAGGGAGCAGGTGAGGGATGCAGCGAGGAGCCAGCTGCAAGGTAGGTCAGGGCAGGAAAATGAAGCCCAGGGTGGCATTCAGGCCTGATTCTAAGCAAGAGAGCTTGACCGCAGTTTCGGAGAGGAAAGTGGTGCTTTGGAAGAAGAATCTAGCTTTTAGTGCTGCAAGAAAAGGAGGGATGAGGGCAGCCACCGGGCTGACCTGGGCAGGAGCTGCAGTCATGAGGGATGTGTACAGACCGGAGACACACAGTGAGGGGGGACAGCTCAGCCTTCCTAGTTGTGGATGAGGCGGAGGTGTCCATGGCGAGCCTGAGGGTGTGAGACCTGTTACCAATTGTTGCAGATCGCATTCCCTGGAAAGAAGTCTCGAGACTTTTAGAATTTTAGAATGTCCAGGGCATTCTAAACGTAGATTGGCACTTCTCCGGATTAACACCTGTGCAAGGGAAGGGACGGGGCAGAGCAGGAGAGGGCAGAGAGAGAAGTCACTTTGCAGTTGCAGCCTCCAAGGACACCCTGGGTTGACCCTTGGGGGGCTGTCAAACTGGGATGGCCTGCAGAGCTGTGCCAGCTCCACAGTGGGCTGGGCTTTGGTGTGCCCACGGTGATTGGTCATTGGATGAGGGCCTCCCTGGAAGGACAGGGATGACCTCGTGTGAGGTGGCTGCAGCAGAAGAAATTGCCGAAGGAGATGGACAGCTGGGGGTTCTGTCTCTCTCTTTTCTTCTTCCTCTTTTTTTTTTTTTGTGGTACTGGGGATAGAACCCAGGGGCTTTCTACCTCTGGGCTATACCCCTAGACCTATTTTATTTTTTATTTGGAAACAGGGTCTCGCTAAGTTGCTGAGAGTCTCATTGAGTTGCTGAGGCTGGCTTCGAACCTGCAATCCTCCTGTCTCAGCCTCCCAAGTACTGGGATTGCAGGCATGCGCCACCAAGCCCAGCCTTGCTGGGAGTTTCTGCTGGCAATATTTCTAGCAGTTGGGGGGGAATAAACCCCTCATTCCTGAGCAGGACTTTGATGGCCCACCACAGTGTCCACCATATCAAGGAAACATGGTCAGGCTCATGGTGAGTAGGAACGCCAGAAGTAAGAGAGGGTTTGGAAGAGGTAATGAGCTCCATTGTGAATGTGTCGAGGGTGAGGTGCTTAAGGGACACCTAGGCGGGGCATCCAGTGGGTGGCTGGATGTGTAGATCTGAAGCTCTGAAGGGAGGCCGAAAGGACAGACATACAAAATTAGCAAAAACATAAAGGTGCAGTGGAAGTCAGAGAGATCAATGGGACAGTTGGAGTCAGAGAGAGAGGACCTTGAGCTGACCTCCTGGCAGCTGGTCCCTAGAGGAGCATCCAGATAAGATGTGCAAAACCTGTGGACTTGGGCAGGCATGGTGGCACACAACTATAATCCCAGTACTTGGGAGGCTGAGACAGGAGGATCACAGGTTTGAGGCCAGCCTCAACAACTTATCAAGATCCTGTTTTTTTTGTTTTTTGTTTTTTTTTTTGTGGTACTGGGGATTGAACCCAGGGGCGTTCTACTCTGAGCTACACCTCCAGCCCTTTTTTTTTTTTTTTTTTTTTGCGGTACTGGGGATTGAACCCAGGGGCGTTCTACCTCCATGCTACACCCCCGGCCCTACTTTTTATACTTTATTTTGAAACCGGTTCTCACGAAGTTGCGGAGGGCCTCACTAAGTAGAGAGAGAGAGACAGGGAGAGAGAGAGAGAGAAAGAGAGAGAGAGAGAGAGCTGAGGCTGGCCGCGAACCTGGATCCTCCGGTCTCTGTCTCCCAAAGTACTGGGATTACAAGCGTGCGCCACCACGCCCGGCCCCCAGCCCTATTTTTTTAAAATTCTTTATTTTGAAACAGGGTCTCACTAAGTTATGGAAGGCTTCACTAAGTAGCTGAGGCTGGCCATGAACCTGTGATCCTCCTGTCTCAGCCTCCCAAGTACTGGGATTACAAGCATGCGCCACCACGCCCAGCTAAGATCCTGTTTTAAAATTTTAAAAATAAAATAGGGCTGGGGGTGTAGCTCAGAGGTAGACCATCCCTGGGTTCAATCCCCAGTAAACCTCCCACCCAAATAAAACACCCACAAAACCCTGTGGGCTCAGGAATTCCCAGGCTAGTTAGAGCTTGGGTCACACTCCACCTGAAAGAGCTTTCAGGGACTGATGTACACTTTGGGTGGAAATATTGACTTCATCGTGAGAGACAGGCTGGCCCGGGTAATGGGGACACTCACATGGGGATGCCTCTCTCCCCTTCCCACTCGTGTTTCACACTCTGCCTCTTCCATCCCCTCAACCCCTTTGTTTTCAGGAGCTCCTTGTCTCTCCTTCTGAGCCCACTAGAGGGCAGCAGCTCACAGTTCAGGCCCCAGCATCCATCCTCTCTCAGACTCCTCCTGTGCCCTGCCCTCTGGTAGGGGAGCAGGGCCAAGATGACTCTGGGGAGTCTGTGTAGTGGGAAATGCTGTGTTCAGGTCAGAGGGCAGGAACCGCTGCGTCGTGGCCCTGGGTTATGAAGCATAGACGCTGCAACCAGCTGCTTCTGCCTGGACAGGTTGGAAGGTTGGGGCCCAGAGAAAGTGGGGTACCTACCCAAAGCCTTGGAATGGACCATAATTTCCCCTGTTTTCCTGCAGGGCTGAAGAGCCACAAAGCCTTAAGAAATAGGGACTGGGCCAGTTGGGTCCCAGGGTGTTTTTGAAAGGATATTTTTGGACACTACTATTGTCCAGGGTGTCAAAAGCCCCACACCAGACCCCGGGATGCTCCATCCCACCTCACCTGGGACCCTCACCCTGGGCTACTTGCCAGGGTATGTGAGGTCTCTGTGATCATGAAAGAGCCCTGGTAGCCAGAGGTCAGGGGAATTGGGTCTGAACAGCATGCCGGGGTCATCCCTGAAGTCAGAGCCAGGCCAAGAGAAACTGAATTTTCCCAAGTGAAGGGAACAAAAAATGGAAGGGCCTGGTTGGGGAGAGGGTGTGCTGGGAGGGAACCCCTAGAAGAGAAGGTTGGAGACCCCAGAAGCAGTCCCTCTGTACCATCTCCCACCTCCATGGATTCATCTCCCAGCTTCACACCTATGGTCACATAGGGGTGGGCTTGGATCCTCTGGGCTCAGAGAGCAGTGCTCCTTCCCCCATCAGGGAGGATTTAAGGGACTGAGAAGCAATTCCGGCTCTGACAGTGTGCTTAGACCTCTAGCTACTGACAGTCTCCCCTGAGCTCCAGTGAGATGAGGTATGCTTAAACTTTAACACTAGTTACCCTTTATTGCCACCCTGAGTACTACAAGGCCATGAGCTCCACTAAGAATGTTTGGCTTAAGGCAGGGTTGCTGTGAACTTTGCTAACGCTGCATAATGCTTAACCTTGGCTTCTGTATCTCCGCTGCTTTGCTTACACAAATCCAAGCAATGTCAAATGTAAGGTAAACAAATATTGTTTGGTCTCAAGTGAGTTGTTTTCCATCATTCTAAAATTAGGTGAACTTGAACTTTTGATCCTGTGAAACTGTACTTTTTCCTATATAAGTGGCCTTCAATAGAGCCTCGGGGCTGCACTCACTAGGTGTGTGTGTGGCCCCGACCGGTCGGTAAATAAAGACCTTTAAATTGGATTTTTTGGAGTTTGGTGTCTCTCTGTGGGTTCCCTTGTTACACAGGACCCTTGAGGTCTCATTTCAGTGAGAGCCATAACAACCTTGATGGAGAGAAAGGCCCAGAGGCCTGGTAGACATTTGGTTGCTCTGAATTCTCTTCTGTTTTCTTAAAGATTGTTTCATTCTCTCTTTCTTTAAATTTGCCCAAACTAAAAAAAAATGTTCCTATTCAGGTAGCTGGCCAACGTAATCTTCACCAAACTCTGCTATTTTCTTCTCAGAGTAGCACAAAAAGTGGAGCCCTTGTCTGTGGAGAGCCTGCTTGTGGGAGACGAGGGTAGTATTGGGGATCATAATGTCTTGCTGGGTGTGGTGGTGCACCCCTGTAATCCTAGTACTTGGGAGGCTGAAACAGGAGGATCACAGGTTCAAAGTCAGCCTCGGCAACTTAGTAAGGTTCTCCACAACCTAGCGAGACCTTGTATCCAAATAAGAAATAAAATCGGGCTGGGGGGTGTAGCTTGGAGGTAGAATACCTCTGGGTTCAATCGCCAGTACCCCTAAGTAAGTAAGTAAGTAAGTAAGTAAGTAAGTAAGTAAGTAAGTAAATAAAGTAATGTCTTTGCTAGCCCATCATTTTGGATGTCTTCCGGCTCTCATTTCTAGAGCCAACCCTGGTGGTTCTCAGCACAGAACTTCTCCTATTACAGAAGTCGGGATTTTCTCCTGTCCATAGCAGCCCACCAGGCTTGCTATGCTAGGCAAGAAGGGGGTGTTCTTTAAGAAGAGGTCCACCCAGACTGGAGGAGGGAAGCTGGCCTCAATGCCCAGTGGGTTCTCGGGAGGATGCCACTGATAGGAGAAATCAGAGTTCAGAGACTTGCATTTCAGAGACTCTCTCCTCCTGCCACACTTCTGGTGGGGATATTATGCAGATAACTAGATTAAGGGGGAAAACTAAAAGCAAAGGAGGTTTGCACCTCTATCCCGGTCTGGGACTCTGTGGGGAGACCGATGACAATAGTTACAGTTCTCTGTGCTCCCATTCCGCTTCCCCCAGGACGGTTCTGATGCGAGGACTGCAGGCTGTTATTTTCAAGGCTACTGATGAGCTGGAGAGCAGGGGATGAGACCAGAGAAAGTTAAAAAGGCCACAAGGCTCCCTGTTTTCACCAAGATTCAGCCATTTTCCTAGCTTACGCACTCCCCTGGTTACTGTAAACTCTTGATTGGTTTCCAGAATTTTGAAAACGTTGATTCTGACAGGTCTTTTTCTCGTTGCTTTTAGGGAGGGGTAGTTTTTTAAAATTTCTGTACCTGGAGTTGAACCCAGGCGCATTCTACCTCCGAGATACACCCCCAGCCCTATTTTTTATTCTTTATTTTGAAACAGGGTCTCACTAAGTTGCGGAGGGCCTCACTAAGTAGCTGAGGCTGGCCGCGAACCCAGATCCTCTGGTCTCAGCCTCCCAAGTACTGGGATTACAAGCGTGCGCCACCATGGCCTGGCTTTTTTTTTTTTTTTTTGCAGCTTATCATTTTTGCTGATGTCACCATTGTAGCCAATCTTGCATAAAAGAGGTCCCCCAAATTTTATAAACTTCAAGTCCTACTCCTAGGTGATGTAAGAGGAGACTCAGTCAACTGTAGGTATTAAGGAAATATGACCTTATTATGTGGTTATACTTTGATATCTCTGGGGATATGGGAAGTAAAGCTCCAGATTGAAGTGACAAAGTGTGTCAGAATTGGAGAGAGGCCGGGGGTGGTGGCACACACTTGTAATCCCAGTACTTGGGAGGCTGAGACAGGAGGATCGCAGGTTCGAGGCCAGCCTCAACTACTTGTGAGGCTCTCAGCAACTTAGTGAGACCCTGTTTCAAAATAAAGAATAAAAATAGGGCTGGGGATGTAGCTCAGAGGTAGAATGCCCCTGGGTTCAATCCCCAGTGACACACACGCACACAAACACACACACACACACACACACACACACACACACGAAATGTCTTAGTTATGCAATAGTAGGTTAAATCTGACAAGAGGCTACTACTAGGACAGCTCTTTCTCAAGCTGCCAAGACTCTTTCTTTTCTTGTCTTCTTCTTTCCCTCCAGTTCTTCTATCTGCTTCCCCCCTATCTACTCCTCTGCCCTCTTCTCTTTCTTCCGGCTGGGCAGGAAACTCGGAGAGCTCCTTCTCCAGGGCTTTTTCTGAAGAAGGTGGCTCCACATTTCCTGAGGACCTAGGTCCAGCAAACTTCAGTGTGACAGGGGTGGGAGGTCGGGTTGGACACCTCCGGACTCATGACGGTGAAGCGCCTGGCTTGTGCCAGGAGCTGTGTTAATCATACGTGTACATGCGATCCGACAGCCCTGATGGCTGGCTTGAGCTAGGCCGACCTGTTTGCGAGACTCTAAGTACCTTAGGCCCACTCTGGGTGTCAGCATCTTAACCCCCGCCCAATGCCAGTGAATTCCAGTCACCTTTCTAGCCCAATACTAGTAAAAGGTCTATAATCTAATATTTTAAGAATAAAAGGATGATTAATAAAAAAGTTACAGACTCTATGAAAAGAACATATTTAGAGATCAATTAATTTTATTTGTTT
This sequence comes from Glis glis, assembly GCA_004027185.1. Classification (NCBI taxonomy): domain Eukaryota; kingdom Metazoa; phylum Chordata; class Mammalia; order Rodentia; family Gliridae; genus Glis; species Glis glis. The sequence goes on along the minus strand of PVJS01008172.1, from coordinate 44,636 downwards.
ATTTATTTATTTTTAGGGTACAGAGGATTGAACCCAAGGGAATTCTATCTCTGAGCTATACCCCCAGCCCTATTTTATTTTTTATTTTTAAAATTTATTTATTTATTTTTGTGAGGGTGTGTGGTACTGGGGGTTGGAACCCACTACTTCTACTTCCAAGCTATACCCCCCAGCCCTATTTTATGGGTTTTTTTTTTTTTTTTGGTACTGGGGATTGAACCCAGGGGCATTCTACCTCCAAGCTACACCCCCAGCCCTATTTTTTATTCTTTATTTTGAAACAGGGTCTCACTAAATTGCAGAGGGCCTCACTAAGCAGCTGAGGCTGGCCGCGAACCTGGATCCTCCTGTCTCAGACTCCCAAGTTCTGGGATTACAAGCATGTGCCACCACGCCCAGCTCCCTATTTTATGTTTTATTTTGAAGCAGGGTCTCACTAAGTTGCTGAGGCCAACTTCGAACCTGCGATCCTCCTGTCTCAGCCTCCCAAGTACTAGGATTACAGGTGTGCGCCACCATGCCCGACTTTATTTTTTATTTTGAAACAGGGTCTCACTAGGTCCTAAGGGCCTCACTAAGTTGCTGAGGCTGCCAGCGAATCTGAGATACTCCTGTCTCAGCCTCCCAAATACTGGACTTATAGGTATGTGCTACCATGCCGGGCTTAGATCAATGAGTTTTAGTGTTAAATTTACACATTAGGATTAATTATAAGCCAAGTGTGGTGGTGCAGACCTGTAATCCCAGTACTTGGAAGGCTGAGACAGGAAAATTGCAGGTTTGAGGCCAGTCTCAGCAACTTAACAAGACACTCAGCAACTTAGGGAGACCCTGTTTCAAAATAAAAAATAAAAAGGACTAGGGGTGTTGCTCAGAGGTAGAATGCCCCCGGGTTGCTGGCTGTGGTGGTGCACGCTTGTAATTCCAATACTTGGGAGGCTGAAACAGGAGGACTGCAAGTTCACAGCCAGCATCAGCAACTTAGTGAGGCACTCAGCAACTTAGTGAGACCCTGTTTCAAAATTTAAAAAAATAAAATAGGAGCCGGGCGTGGTGGCGCACGCTTGTAATCCCAGTACTTTGGGAGGCAGAGACTGGAGGATCTGGGTTCGCGGCCAGCCTCAGCTCTCTCGCTCTCTCTTTCCTTGTCTCTCTCTCTCTCTCTCTCTCTCTCTCTCTCTCTCTCTCTCTGTCTCTCTCTACTTAGTGAGGGCCTCCGCAACTTCGTGAGACCGGGTTTCAAAAATAAAGTATAAAAAATAGGGCCGGGGGCGTAGCGCGGAGGTAGAACGCCCCAGTGTTCAATCCCCGGTACT
>PVJS01008172.1:35000-43220 GCA_004027185.1 Glis glis | reverse complement strand
TAACTCAGAGGTAGAATATCCCTGGGTTCAATCCCCAGTTCCACAAAATGTAAATAAATAAATATAAAAATAAATAAAAAATAAAAAGTGCTTGGAGTGCAGCTTGAATGTTGAAGGCCCCTGGATTCAATCCCCAGGACCAAAAATAAATAAATAAATGTTTTCTGTTTATATATTTTCAGCTAATCTTCTAGTCTGTCTCCTCCTGGTATTAAGATCAAGTTCTCTTCCCTAACTGAACTAATAAAACTCTTAGCCAGATAAATGGCTGACATGGAAAGAAAGCTTACTATGCACCCTATACAATTCTAGTGACTTCAAATGGGCAATGTTCTTAATCCTTCAAGAAACTCTATGTGGCAGGTATTATTATTAATTGACAGGTGAGTGAGGTGCGTTCAGAGATATTGTCTAAGGTCACATAGCTATGAGGTCCCAGAGCTGGGATTTTATTTTCTTTTGTGTGTGTGGTACTAGGGATGGAACCCAGGGGCCTTCTACCTCTGGGCTATACCCCCAGACCTATTTTATTTTTTATTTGGAAACAGGGTCTTACTAAGTTGCTGAGGGCCTCACTAAGTTGCTGAGGCTGGCTTTGAACCTGTGATCCTCCTGTCTCAGTCTCTCCCAAGTACTGGGATTACAAGTGTGCTCCACCATGCCCAGCTCAGAGCTGGGATTTGAACTCAACAGTCTGGTTCCAGAACCTGTCCTCTTAGCCATTTCCTCCCTTCTTGCTAGGGAACAAGCTCTGATCTGGACTATTTGTATCCTCATCTTTGATCATCTAGATTCTTCTTTAGGGTAGGGTCATGCAGTTTTTATTCCAGGCTGTCTGCATTGGGATCCTTGTTTCCTGATACATTGGCTAAGAAAACTGTGGTCAAGATGATTTAGGCTCCGGATGTGCAGCTGCTCAGCCCTCCTACTTGGGTATAGAGCACTCATTCCTCACATATTGCGGAATTGGCAACAGAGATTTCTTTTTTCCTTTTTTGCAGTGCTGGGGCTGGAACTCAGAGCCTTGCCCATACTGGGCAAGCGCTGTATCACTGAGCTATACCCCTAGCCGGCAACAGAGATTTCTGTTAAAATTTCTCTTTCCTGGACTGTGCTGGCCAGCATGGGGACTGAGTAGAGAGGTGCCAGCTACAACAGCTCCTTCTAAACCACACCCTGGCTCTTTGACCACTGGCTCAGACTCCCTCCAGCATTGTAATTATTAACTCCTTCAGAAAGCCCAAGACAAGCAGATACCAGAGCCTCTGCCTCTCACCAGTCAGAGGTAGTGTCCGTTGAAGTTCTGAGATGGAGAGACATAAAGAAGGAGGTGGCGGTGACTGGGGTGCAGGGCGGGAGCCGGGCAGTGGAGCGCCGGGACTGAAGCTGAGGAGAGAGATCGGTCTGTGGAGCGCAGTGTCCCTGATTGCTGGCTGTATGATCGGCTCTGGCATCTTCATGTCACCCCAGGGGGTCTTGGTGTACATGGGCAGCCCTGGGGCCAGCCTTGTGGTCTGGGCCATCTGTGGCCTCTTAGCCCTGCTGGGTGCCCTGTGCTATGCTGAACTAGGTGCCCTAGTTCCTGAATCTGGGGGAGAGTATGCCTACATCCTACGAACCTTTGGCTCTTTGCCAGCCTTCCTGGTCGTCTACACATTTGTGCTGGTGGGCAGACCAGCAGCCATTGCTGCGATCTCTCTCAGCTTTGCTGAATATGCACTGGCTCCCTTTTACTCTGGCTGCTCCTCTCTGCCCCAGGCCTTGGTCAAGAGTGTGGCTACCTCCTGCATCCTGCTGCTGATGCTAGTCAACATCGGGAGCTCGCGGCTGGCCACCAAGCTGATGAACGTGTGCACAGTTGCCAAGGTGTTCTCGTTGCTGGTCGTGGTGGTGGGTGGGGCCATGGTGCTGGGCCAGGGCCGTGGCCGCACAGAAGTGTTTCTGTACGCCTTCCACAACACAACACAGCAGGCGGGGCGCATTGGCATGGCTTTCTACCAGGGGCTGTGGTCCTTTGATGGCTGGAGCAGCATCAACTATGTGATAGAGGAGCTCAAGAATCCAAAGGTGAGTCCCTGATGCCACTCTGGGGGTGACATCTCTGAACATCAACAGCTCCAGTTACTGGATCTCCAATGATCCAAATTTGGGGTGGTTGAGTTCATCAGTAATCCAGCTGGAAATATGGGATTCCTTTCTGCACTCATTAAACTTGAATGCCAGCCCACTGTCCGCCCTGATTAGTTTATGTGATTATTATAAATAATGATCTCTCAGGAAAGCAGAGAACTTTATAGTATCACCCCCATGGGCTCACCTTCCTGTCCTGGAAGGTAGGCATTATCACCCCATTTTTCACATGGGAAAATTGAGGTTTAGAAAGGGGATCTATTTTGAATTTAAACTTGTAGGAAGAGGCCATGCTTGATGACTCTGCTTGACAGATCTTGGATTGTTCTTTCCAGAACATTGTAACAGATATTCACAGATATTCATAGATATTCACAGATATTCTAATAGATATTCACAGGTAGAAGCCTGGGAGCTACTACCCAGCATGGCATCCTTTGGGATGAAGGAACAAGCCAGTCCTGTCTGCTTACCCCACCTGTATACCTGGGGGTGACTGTCCCTGCCCTGGCCAGGGACAGGGTTGCAGGGCAGCTTAGGACTCAGTTGGGGCATTTGATATTAACTCTTTGCTATAAATATATTTGCCTAGGAAGTTATTTGTTTTATTTTTGTTGTTGTTGTTTTCTTTTTACCTTGCAGGAGTTTTAAATTCTCACAGAATGAAAACTCCTAGTCTTTCCCTCTATGTCCACTGTGATAGCTTAGGGGCCATGACAAGCTCTCAGAGTCTTGGCAAAGGCTCTTGGGAGGGGAGTTTGGGAGAAGTTGGGAGAAGAAGAGCTCAGAAACTGAAGTCTAAGATTAGAGAGTTGGGGAGAGAGCCAAGAGGCCTGGGACTTAGTTTCTTTCTTTCTTTTTTTTTTTTTTTGCAGTACTGGGGATTGAACCCAGAGGCATTCTACCTCCGAGCTACACCCCCAGCCCTGTTTTTTAATTCTTTATTTTGAAACAGGATCTCACTAAGTTGTGGAGGGCCTCACTAAGTAGCTGAGGCTGGCCGCGAACCCGGATCCTCCTGTCTCAGCCTCCCAAGTACTGGAATTACAAGCATGCGCCACCACGCCCGGCCCTAGTTTCTTTTTTGCATGCAATTCCTGTGCTTTGGTTCTTTGCCTATAAAATGAGGTCATTTTAGCTGCCTCATCCCCTCCAGGGCTCTGGGATCAGTTGTATAATGACTCATGGAAGATGGCTTGGGCTGTCAGTACTGTAAGTAGTTGTACAACTATAGCTCTCGGGTAATGGTTAACGTGTGCTGTGGTTGGCTCTGGGATAGACAGGTGGCTGCAGAGCAGGGGCGTTGGCCTCCTTCATGTCACAGCACTGGAGCCCTCTCTCTCTGAATCCAGGTCCCCGGCTCAGAGCTGGGCCAGGGAAAGAGTAGGAGGCCTGAATATAGGTGAGACAGGTTCCCATGCTTACAGTGTGGGGATTGGCGAAGCTTTGCTATAACAGATCTGAGAGTTCAGATTTTAGGCTCTGTGGGCCATATGGTCCCTGTCACAATGGCTCGACTCTGTTGTGGTAACATGGAAACAGCCACAGGTAAACAAGGCCTTATTGCTGTATTCCAATAAAACTTTATTGGCAAAACCAGGCTGGACTGGTCTACAGTCATAGTTTGCTGATCCCTGCTATATCCAGAGCATTTTTGATGAACATGAGTTTCAAAACAAAACCCAAACCATCCTCTGAATGCTGGTGTTTGAGATTCTGCTCTAACTTGTTCCTTTAAAGCATATATTAGTGTACATTTACTGCTTTCTTTTTTTTTTTTTAGTACTGGAGATTGAACCCAGAGGCATTCTACCTCCAAACTACACCCCCAGCCCAATTTTTTTTATTTCTTATTTAAAAACAGGATCTCGCTAGGTTGCTGAGAGCCTCGCTAAATTGCCGAGGCTGGCTTTGAACCTGCAACCCTCCTGTCTCAGCCTCCCATGTATTGGGATTACAAGTGTGCATCACCATGCCCGGCTTACTTTTCTTCCCCCCCCACCCCCAAAAGAAAAGCCTTAGCTCAGACTCCCTGGGATTTGAGTGAAGAATTAAGGTCTCTGAGAATGAAATCAGGAAATCTCTCTGCTCTTGCAGTGTCCTATCCATACCACGACTCAGGGCTCTAACACTGCCATAGCCACTGGTATGTGTGCAAGTGTGAGTGTGTGTGTGTGTGTGTGTGTGTGTGTGTGTGTGTGTGTGTATGTATGTGGTGCTGCCCAGGGAGATCAAGTTCAGAAGCATGCATACGGGACCCCTTTTCCTCTCACTACATGTGGGGCTGGGACATGCATGCTGGAAGCTCACCTTGTTTGGCGGTCCCACACTGCAAGAGGGAGAATCCTGGAGCACCTTTGCTACAGGTGGCCTTGTCTAAGCCCAGGTAGAACCAGATTCCAGCACTGGGGTGATGAGGAATTAGCTAGTGCACCCATGCCGTGGCTGCTGGGGAAATTTCCTTTGTGCTCTGATCCCTAGATTTTAGAACTGCAAGGGACCTGAGGGGCCCACCTTGTCTGAGAATCCATGGTCTGTGAGGTCTGATGTGTTTGTGGCAGCACAACTCTGCAGAAGCATCATAAACATGAACCTGCAGGCCAGAGAGGGCCGGGCATGTTTGTGTCCCGAGGGAACATGAAGGGGAGCGAGGACAGCCTCAACCCTGGGGCCGGCACAGAGATCTGCAACGGGTGCAGAGTTGACTGGTCCACCCTCAACCCCCTCACACCCTCCCTCCCATCCTCACCTCCAAGGCTCCTGTGGGCAGATCTCAGCCCTGGAAGAAAGGTCTGGAAATAGCTTTTTCTATAATGCTGAAGAGAAGAAGATATGCTAAACAGAGACAGATGCTTAAATGAGGAGAGGGTCCTATCTAGTGCAGAGCAGACTAATGAGCTCTCTAACTTTCCCGTCTCTTCTCTGCTTGGCTCTTGTGGCCGTCCATGCCAAGAATCCCTGTTCTTCCCATCCACCGGAATCTCTTCCACGCCTCGAGGAGAGCCCAGCTTGAAGTCTCCATCTAGGGCTGGCTCCAGTCACCGCCCCTCTCTATCAGCCTCTCTGGACCTCCATTGCGCTGACTCTGGCTGGTGCCCCTCAAGGCCTCCCAGCCCATGTGTCTGAATATGTGACCATGTCACTGGAATGTGGAGAAAGCACGCATGGCCATCATCCCCTGGCACCTGGCACAATGCCCTGTGGCCAGTTCGAGCCCAGCACTGTGCTGGTGAGCTTGTTCTGGTCGCTAGAAAGACCTCACTGGCTAACACATGCCCTCCTCTCCCCGACCTGCAGCAGGACCTGGTGTGGGCAGTGATGATCGCCATCCCCCTGGTCACCAGCCTGTACATCCTCGTCAACATCAGTTACCTGCTGGTGCTGTCACTCAGTGAGATCCTCTCCTCTGACGCTATGGCTGTGAAATGGGGGTAAGTGAGTCACGTGGTGTGTCCCTTGGACGCCCGATAGACTTTCCAGGATGGGGGAAGGGTGGCACTCGTGTGTATTTGAACTTGCCTGTGAATGCATTGCCTGCTCCATTTCCGAGTGAGGCCTGTGGCCATCTTCTGGGTTGCTGCCTGCGTTCCTTCCCTTGGTCCCTCTGTCATTCTAGGTACCAGGTTCTGGGGTCCTGGGCCTGGCTGGTGCCCTTGGCTGTTGTGCTCTCGACATTTGGTTCTCTCAATGGGTCGTTCTTCGGTGGCAGCCGTGTGTGCTATGCGGCGGCAAGAGAGGGTCACATGGTGAGAGATGGGTCTGGGGCCGGGCAAGGTGGTGGGGGCTGCACGAGGGGTGCCGGAGGGCCTGTCCACTTTCTTCTGCCCAAAGCTTAGCATTTAGCCTAAATGAGGACTTCCCCAATGAGACATGGCCCTCTTTTCTTCTGAGAATGTCACTCTAGCATTCGATACCTCTCAACTATCTCTAGTTCCTTTACTTCCAGGTTTTGGGGCAATCAAGGTATTGGATCCCATGGGATTGAGGGTGTGGACGATAAGGATGTTTGTGCCTAACAAAGATGCAGAAGCTGCCAGGAGGAGGTCCAAGGGGCACCTAATGGCCTCCTTCCCCACAGTGTCTTTGTCCTTATGTTAGCTTTTACTGCAAGAATACTGTTGAATACCATACAACCCTAGATCTCAGTGGCGTGCAACAACATTTAATTGGTGCTCCTGTTTGTTCAGATCTTCTCATACTGGACCAAGTCTGTTCCTATCTCAGGGAACAGACTCAAAGCAGTAGCGGCTTCTGGGGCATGTTTTTACCTAGGGAAGGTGTCAGGGGTTCAAGTGACCAAGACAAAGCCAGGTACGGTGGCGCATACCTGTAATCCCAGTACTTAGGAGGCTGAGATGGGAGGATCGCAGGTTCAAGGCCAGCCTCAGAAACTTAGCCAGACCCTCAGCAACTTAGCAAAACCCTGTTTCAAAAGTAAGAAAAAAGCCAGGCATGGTGGCGCACGCTTGTAATCCCAGTACTTGGGAGGCTGAGACAGAAGGATCTCAGGTTTGTGGCCAGCCTCAGCTACTTAGTGAGGCCCTCTGTAACTTAGGGAGACCCTGTTCCAAAATAAAAAAAAAAAATAGGGCCGAGGTGTAGCTCAGAGGTAGAATGCCCCTGAATTCAATCCCCAGTACCACACACACAAAAAAAAAAAAGTAAGAAAAAAGCCGGGTGTGATGGCTCATGCTTGTAATCCCAGTACTTGGGAGGCTGAGACAGGAGGATCGCAGGTTTTCAGCCAACCTCAGCAACTTTGTGAGGCCTTCCACAACTTAGTGAGACCCTGTTTCAAAATAAAAAAAAATAAAATAGAGCTTGGGGTATAGCTCAGAGGTAGAATGCCCCTTGGTTCAATCCCCAGTACCACAAGACAACAACAACAACAACAACAAAACTAAAGTAAAAGAAAAGAGAGTAACCAGGCCAAACCGTGCGAGCATACTTAGTGCTTCTCCTTGTCACTCCTGCTCTTTTATTGGCCAAAGCAAATGATATGGCCCGCCCTGCATCAATGATGGGGAACTACATCCCTCCCACAGAGGTGGAGAGAGGAAGACTGAATATCTGATGGACAATAGTCCAATCTGCCACAATAGCCCAATATTCCTCTCCATGGTCCATCCATCCCTGCCCCATCTTCTCTTCCCTGGGACTGGTTGCCCCAGGTGAACCAAAGAGACCTATCCCTGGAAGCTGTGATGACTAGTGACTGTCAGCTTGGGCACACTGGTGTCCAGAGCATGTTGGGCAGGGGAAGAGACACCCACTGTGACTCCCCTGGGGCCTGTCTGACACCTGACTCTGCTTCCCAGCCCCGACTTCTGTCAATGGTTCACGTGCAGCGCCTCACACCAGCTCCAGCCCTGATGTTCACCACCATGGTGGCTTTGACCCTGGTCATCCTAGGAAACTTCAGCACCATCGTGAACTTAATGAGGCAAGTGAGACTGTTCTCCCAGGCTGGGTATCTGCATAATCCTCTATGTATACACTCACATATGTACACATATTAAACACGTGTGTGCTTTTCTGGAACTCCATCTGCACACACTCACATGCATGCACACATAAATAAACACATGCATGTATACTTCTTGAGCTCTATGTGTACACACTCACACATGCGCACATATATAAAAAGTGCACGCACACTTCTAGAAGCTCAAGCTTAGGGCCCCTGCATATGCACACACATTTCAGCCATTCTTTCCCAGTCATGTTTCCAAAATTAACCGTGGCTCTCTCCTCTCTTGCTTTGTTCCCCCAAATTCAATAAATCAGATGCTTCTCCAAGAGGTAGACAAAAGTTTGTGCTGTCTTTGTCATTTTTTCTTATTCCTTTACTCTATTGCTAAGATAATGTCAAGGGATATTCAGGCATTATTAACACTACTTGTAGCCCTTGGACATGGTGTGACTTTTTTTCCCTTTGTAGTCTGGGTCTGCGTTCTGAACTCTGACCCAATATAATCTCTACTGAACTCAGGGCAGACCTGCACTGACTTGTCCCGGCACAATTAGTGATCACATAAAAATGGAGAGATGACTCCCTTTTGCAACTTTCCTTAGGACAGACATCACGGG
>PVJS01008172.1:0-30000 GCA_004027185.1 Glis glis | reverse complement strand
AACAGTCAAATGGAAGAGATCTATAGGACAGGCAAGGTATGTGGGAAGGGGTGGAGCTTCCACATCCTCTCTGGTGCACCAAGCTCCTAGCACCTCCCAGCACCAAACTCCCAGCACCTCCCAGCTTAATCCTGGAAGCTTTCCAAATCCCATCACGTAAGGGTTTTTATGGAGGTTCCAATTGGTAGACATGGTTGGTTAAATTGTTGCCACTCACTGGAACTTGAACTCCATCTCTAGCCCCTCTCCTGTCCCCAGAGGTGAGGGTAGAGCTTTAAGAAAATAATTTTTTTGGAAAACCCAAGAAAGTGCATCATTAGCACATTTACCTGGTTATAACCCTTGACTGAGTTTAGCATAGATTAAAATCTGAAGCGAAAACTAACAGTACCGTTACATAATCACACTCTAATCATACTTATGAAACACTTATAATATGCCAGGAATTCTACACACACACACACACACACACACACACACACACACACACACTGTTGTATTTAATCACTGCAGCATTTCAAGGGTGCATGTAATTATTCCAGTGACATGGAGCTGAAAGTATTAACCCTCTAATCATGCATTGAACTTTCTGGCAATGAGCCCCCAGCCTGAAGCTATCTAGGGGCCCCAGTCACATGTCATCTCATTAGCATACAAAAGGAACTCTTATCACTCCAGAGAGTCCAAGGGTTTTAGCAACTGGGGACAAAACCCAAATATTTATTTTCTGTTCTACCACACTTCTGAATTGTGACCTCTTGATAAGCCTTGTTCCCAAGGACCTTGAAGACAGTGAAATTCTAGGAAAATCCTCAAATCCCTTCTCCCCTCAGCAGGACAGTATGCTTTAGAGCAAAGAGAATTATAAGAGAGGCTGGTCCTACTCAGCTCCTGTCAAAGAAAGCCATGAAAGAGGGTGAAAGTCCACCAAGAAAGCTTGGACCCTCCAGCCAGAATTAGTCCTTTTATCCTTTGGGCTCTCACCAACTGTCCTATGTCTTTTGTGAGCCTTGCTGAGCCTGTACCCTGGCATTTGGTTGTGGGTTATATTCCCCTCTGGTCTTTGGGTTTGGTGAGGATGGGGTTCGTTCTTAGACATTTTTGTATACTCCTCAGTTCTCATTACAGTCCTGGGCACCTTGTGGATTAATAATGTAGGGTGAGCTCAAATAATAAAATAGTTGTTGACTGATAAGGGAATGAATTCTATTTGTATTTTCTTTTCTTTTTTTTTTTTGTGGTACTAGGGATTGAACCCAGGGGCGTTCTACCTCCGCGCTACACCCCCAGCCCTATTTTTTAATACTTTATTTTTGAAACCGGGTCTCACGAAGTTGAGGAGGGCCTCACTAAGTAGAGAGAGGGAGAGAGAGAGAGACAGACAGAGAGAGAGAGAGAGAGAGCTGAGGCTGACCACGAACTCTGATCCTCCGGTCTCTGTCTCCCAAAGTACTGGGATTACAAGCGTGCGCCACCACGCCCGGCCTTATTTTTTATTTTGAAACAGGGTCTCAGTAAATTGCAGAGGGCCTCACTAAGTAGCTGAGGCTGGCCGTGAACCCGGATCCTCCGGTCTCAGCCTCCCAAGTACTGGGATTACAAGCGTGTACCACCATGCCCGGCTCTATTTGTATTTTCTAAGATGTGTACCATGTACATCTTCCCCATAGCCCCAGCTCCAAGGCACTGTCCTGAGAAGGTTCTCTAAGAAGGAAGCACATCTTCCAAGTCTGAGCAGTGCCCCTCCAGTTGTCAGTGGACGTTTGTCCCCAGGTGTACAGCAGGGTGGAGGGCTGAACCAGGCACAAGGTGGGCCCCTGGGTCATGTTCCTTAGTAGGACAGGTGTCACTTTTGGACACAATCCCCTCATCCTTCTTTTTTTTTTTTTTGCAGTACCGGGGATTGAACGCAGGGGCTTTCTACCTCCGCGCTACACCTCCGACCCTATTTTTTATACTTTATTTTGAAACCAGGTCTCACGAAGTTGCAGAGGCCTCACTAAGTAGCTTAGGCTACTTAGTGAACCGTGAACCCGGATCCTCCGGTCTCCGCCTCCCAAGTACTGGGATTACAAGCGTGCGCCACCACGCCCGGCTATCCTTCTTGAAAACAACTGGCTCTCAGTCCTTCCATGATGGTGGAGAAAAGTCTTCAGGCAGGCTCAGGGAGGTCAGCTTCCTATCCCTTCCCCTCCCATCTTGCTTTAGGCCCCCTCATGGTCCATAGGATGGTAGTGGGAAGTGACCGCAGACGGGAAACTGAAACTCCTCAATGAATCAGTACATAGGCCTTTCTTGCTCTAAGTCAAGGCTGTGGTCTCTATAATGATTTCTTTTCTATAAGGTTAGAGATGACATAAAAAGTGTCACTGTGTTGGCCTTTAGACTGGAGAAGAATGTTCTGAGTCTTGGGAATCAGGGCCGGGAGTCCTCCTTGTACCCTCTAGAGACATGTTAAAGTTCCAGGAACTATCTGGGTCAGGTGTTGGCCTGGCTCACAGAGGAAAGCAATATTCCTTCACCCTGGGCCTGGCCCATAGATTCCCAAACTTATTTGACTTAGGACACCGCCCCTTTTCAGAAAAAAGATTACTCAGCATCTCCCCCCCCCCACACATACACCCTGGAAATCTACCTTTATTAACCAAATAAACAGAAAGATGCAGTTTGAAATTTGTGTTATTGTATGCATCTATAATTTGTCTCATTACCTTCTAGGAGACGGTATCACCCACCTTGGGAACCTATGAATTCTGGATTTTTCTGTTTGGGACAAAGTCTGGTTATTCCAGGCCATAAGTACTTAATTCTTTAACAGAGTAGGAGATGTGGGTCTCATAGATCGCTTCACATAAATTAATGTCATGGTTAAAATTTCAAACAATACAAAAGGGCATAAAGTAAAAATTAAAAATTTTTTCCTCTACATCTTCCAGTTTAGGAGTAACCAGATTCCTTGCTTCCTTCTAGAAAGTTCCTATGCACATATAAATAAACCATGGTGGAAAGTTCATTGCTGCTCTGCTCATAGGGGGAAATCATGACTTGTTTGTTCAGTTCCATCTGGTATGGGGAAGTTAGTTTTTCCTTTATGCCTCCATCCCCAGACATGAGATCTGAGTTCTCACTAGTGCCAGTCACCGTGTATTTCTAGGTCCCCCTATGAGATACAATCTCTAGGCTGAAGCTTAAAGAACCAGTGCACTTTTTTTTTTTTTTTTTTGCGGTGCTGGGGATTGAACCCAGGAGCACATTCTACTTCCGAGCTACATCCCCAGCCCTATTTTTTATTCTTTATCTTGAAACAGGGTCTCACTAAGTTGTGGAGGGCCTCACTAAGTAGCTGAGGCTGACCGCGAACTCAGATCCTCCTGTCTCAGCCTTCCAAGTACTGGGATTACAAGCATGCGCCACTACGCGGGGCTCAGTGCACAATTTTCTATATACTTCATTCCCTTTGCTTTTGTGTCTGACCATGTTCTGGTGGCTGCTCTGTTAGCCTGGGTCCTGGTATAAGCATGACATAGAGGGGGGTCCCGGCGTAAGAGGGACTTGTCCAGCCATCCCTATATGGGCATGCACAATGGGCAAAATTAACCTTTTGTGATACCCTGATGTAATAAGAAATATATTTTTGGTCTTTGTCCCCAGTTCTGGGCACAGAGCTTCTAAAACCCTTGTCACTTCCTGAAGAGATAAGGAAGAAGAGTGCCTTTTGTTATTGCTAATAAGCCTCTTCAGGTACATATGAGTTTCTGCTAATGAGGTGACTTTTGGGGCTTATTGCCAGAGGAACAAATCATGTGATTGGAGGCTTGAGACTCTCAGCCCCACTCCCTGACCTCTGGGGAGGAGAAAGGGGCTGAAGAGTGAATTCCATTGCCAATGGCCAATGATTTAACTTACCATGCCTGTGCAATGGGAACTTCATAAAAACCTTCAGTGAAGTTTTTTTTATTAATGTGTTTTTTTAAAATTTTTTTTGCGGTACCGGGGATTGAACGCAGGGGCGTTCTACCTCCGCGCTACGCCCCCGGCCCTATTTTTTATACTTTAGTTTGAAACCGGGTCTCTCAAAGTTGCGGAGGGCCTCACTAAGCAGAGAGAGAGAGAGACAGAGAGAGAGAGAGAGAGAGATGAGGCTGGCCGCGAACCCGGATCCTCCGGTCTCCGCCTCCCAAAGTACTGGGATTACAAGCGTGCGCCACCACGCCCGGCTTATTAATGTGTTTTTATTGGTGCATCATAGTCTCACATCATAATGTAAATCATATTGACAACGGCATACTCAGCATTTGGTGTCCCCGCCCCGTCTCCCCATTTCCCCCCTTCCCAATGCAGAGTACTGAGGTTGACGTTGGTATATTCACATATGTACACACAGTCGATGGTAGAATTTCCATTGATGAACCTCAGTTGAACTTCCCCTTTCCCTTCCCTTAGTCCACCTCCCTGGCTCAACTGAGGTTTCTCCTTCATTATCTAGAGTCCCTCTGGTATCTATACTCCCTAGCTTGCGCATATTAGAGAAAACATATGTCCCTTCAGTGAAGGGTTTTGGAGAGTTTCATGGGTGAAACACATGAGGTGCTGGGAGGGGGACGGGCCTGGAGAGGGCACGAAACTCCACGTCTCTCCCACCATGTCCTATGTACCTCTGCATGTGCCTGCTCATTTGAATCCTTTATATTAAACTGGTAAACATAAGTAAAGCATTTTTCCTGAGTTCTGTGAGCCACTTTGTCAAGTTGTCAAACACGAGGAGGAAGTCATGGAAATCCCTGATTTAGCCCACATGGCCAGAAAGTCCTGACACCTGAGACTTGCAAGTGACAGCTAAAGTGGGGCAGTTTTGTGTGGCTGAGCCCTTCTCTTAGGACTCAGGCTCTTCGCTTGGTCCTGCAAATGTCCAATGGGTAAAAGCAGGATGAACGGCTTCCATCTCTGCATTTTTCATCCATCTCCTTTGCTCTCAGTTACCTTGGATTCCAGAAAAGACTTGCCTGATTGAGAAACATCTTATGGTGTGTGGACAAGGCCCCGCCTGACTAATCCTGAGATAATGATCAACCAGACCATAGTTTGAGGAGAACTGGATGACTAGGCATCTTTCTGGAGCCTCTTGTCTATGTAATCTGTAAACTCATGTCGGAGTCCCTGAAGACAGGGCTAGCAATGCTGGTCCCCTTTGTCTTCCCAGTAAAGATAACTGATTAAAACTCCTTTACCTGTTTTTCATCATTACTTTTCCATTTGGCTTTTGGGGCAAATGGCCATGCCTGATTTGTTGGGACCCCCCGAGTCAGGCCTTTGGCCTAGGACTCTGGTAACATGGGGTCTGCGCTTACTCTGGGAAATAATGTCAGAACTGAACAGAATGGTAAGACATCTAGTTGGTGTCAGCAGACTTCGAGAATTGCTTGGTGTGGAAAACCTACACATTCGATGTCAAGGTATTATTAGTATAGGAACACAGGTGTTTCTGTTCTGTTGTTAGACTACTGGGATTTGCAGAGTGTTTGTTACTGCAGCATAATCTAGCCTATCCTGACTGCTCATTCCTTTTCTGTTGGGAGGGTCATAAGTGCTTGGGGCTGTTGAGTGGCAGGTAGACATTAGATGCAGAGTTGGCAGTGAAGCCTCACTTGATGTGAACTCATCCTCTCCCTGGCTCTCCCTTAAAAGTCCCTGTTTACTCACCCATCTTCTCAGCTCTCCTCCTAGTACCATTCTGCCTTTTTCCTTCCTTTCGACAGGAAGTCTTATTTTTAACCTCTGGGAGAGGAAAAACTGGTTCTGCAAACATGCATCAAAGAAATTTTGGGCTGAGCACAGTGGCTCACACCTGTTATCCTAGTACTTGGGAGGCTAAAACAGGAGGATCACAGATTTGAGGACAGCCTCAACAACTTAGCAAGGTCCTTGACAACTTAGTGAGACCCTGTTTCAAAATAAAAAGTAAAATTGGGCTGGGATGTAGCTCAGAGGTAGAACACCCCTGGGTTCAATAACTAAGACCACAAGAATTTGTTGTTGTTGTTGTTTAGTGAGGGCTTTTGGGTCTTTGTCCCTACTTAGGTGTGGGCTGAAGAAGAAAACTGCCCAGCTCAGCCCTTGGGTCATCAGTCCTTGGGATGGAGGAAGGCCAGTACACAGAGGAAGCAAGCCAATGACAATTCTGAGATATGACCCTGATCCCACGGATGAACACCTTCATATAACATCCATTTAAAGTAGATACAAATGATATTACAGAATTTTCTTAAAAAAATCCTTAGCGATTTATCTGGGAGGGCTTTTTGTATGATACTTTTTATATCAGTATTGAATTAGGGTTCTCTAGAGAGACAGAATCAATTGGATATGTAGACAGATAGATGAGAGGGGATTTATTAGAGAATTGGTTCACACAATGTGGTAGCTGAGAAGTCCCAGAACAGGCTGTCTGCAGGCTGTATGCTACCCTGGGATGCCGGTAGCATAGCTCAGCCCAAGCCTGAGGGCCTCAGAGCCAGAGAAGCTGATGGTATAATTCTCATTTTGAGACCAACAGTCTAGAACCAGAGAGGGAGCTGCTGGTGTAAGTCCTTGGAGTCCAGGGTCCAGAAAGCTGGGACTTCCCATGTCCAGGGCAGGAGACGAGTGGTCCCAGCTCTTGGAGACACCAATTGGCCTGCTTGTATTTGTTTGTTGATTGGATGGTGTCCACCCACTGAGGGTGGGTCTTCTCCATCAAGCCCATTCAGACTAACATGCTAACCCTCTCTAGAAACATCCTCACAGACGCACCCAAAATAATGCTTTTCCAGGTTTTTAGATATTCCTCAATCTAGACAAATTGACACGTGAAATGAACTATTGTAAACACATATCTTCTTTTAAATGGCTGCTTCATATCATTTCTCATTTTCATAAATATTAGGCCGTTTCCATTTTATTGTAAGCAAAGCAGGAGGGACCATCTTGGTATATAGGAAAGAGATGGTCCAGCCGGGCGTGGTGGCACACGGAGGATCCGGGTTCGCGGCCAGCCTCAGCTACTTAGTGAGGCCCTCCACAACTTCGTGAGACCCGGTTTCAAAATAAAGTATAAAAAAAATAGGGCCGGGGGTGTAGCATGGAGGTAGAACGCCCCTGGGTTCAATCCCCGGTACCGCAAAAAAAAAAAAAAAAAAAAAAAAAAAGCTGAGCAAGCCCAGCAACCAACCATAGTAAGACGAAAGAGGCACCTCTGGGGCTGAGCAGGAGCAGGGCCAGCGGGCACAAGCAGAAGGTGGCCCAGAAACCCCATGGCATCATCTCTCCTGGCTCATGCCACAGCTATATGGAGGATCCAGTGCTACCAGCTGGGCAAGGGCAAAAGCCCATGCTGCTTTATGAATAAGCTTATGTGGTACACGGGCACAACCAAAACGTGCAGAAGCGGCACTACAGCCTCAAGAGGACAACCAGAGAGTAAAGGAAGCAGCTTTCCATTGGTGCAGTCTCTCCTTTATATGTTACTTTGATCCATTCGTTCCCTTCCTCGTATAGCACCTGTGGTTTCAGACCCAACCCCTCTTACCTCCTTCAGTAGCACCTGACACTTTTATTCACATCTTCTCTCTAGTGATCTTTTCCATCAGCATTTATTTTATTTTATTTTTTATTTTTGCGGTACTGGGCATTGAACCCAGGGGCATTCTACCTCCAAGCTACACCTCCAGCCCTATTTTTTATTCTTTATTTTGAAACGGGGTCTCACTAAGTTGCTGAGGTCTCACTAATTAGCTGAGGCTGGCTGCGAACCCAGATCCTCCGGTCTCAGCCTCCCAAGTACTGGGATTACAAGTGTGTGCCACCGTGCCCGGCTCCCATCAGCATTTAAAATACTTATGTCTCATTATTAATCTTATAGGAAAATAAAACTTGGCTCCACTCTCCTTCTATCTATTGCCTGTCTCTCGTCTCCCCTTTTCGGTCAAACTTAAAAGCATGGGCACTGGCTGTCTCGATTTCTCCCTCCCCAGCACTTCTCAACCCGTCTCGTCCATCAGGTCTCCACACCCGTCCCTCCCTCTCAAAGACCCTGCCTCGATGGATGGGTGGTGCCCCCCTTCTTTCTGTCTCCATGGCTACCAACCTGCTGCAGGCCACCCTCACCCGCTGCAGGATCTCTGCCACAGCCTCCCAGCCTGTCTCTCTGCAATAACTTGTTTCTTGGATCCATCCCCTACATGGCAACGAGAATAAGTATTTATGAGCATAAATCTCATTATTTCCCATGCTGCATTAGTCTCCTAGGGCTGCTCTAACAGAATAAACTGAGTGGTTTAGATAGCAGAAATTTATTTTCTCCCAGCCCTGGAGGCTGGAAGTCCAAGATGGAGGTGCCATCCAAGTTGTTTTCTGGTGAGCCCTCCCTTCCTGGCTCGCAGTCGGCCATCTTCTCTCTGTGTCCTCACGTGACCTTTCTCCTATGCATGTGCTTTCCTGGTGTCTCTTCCTCCCCTTCTGAGAACACCAGTCCTATTGCATTAGGGCCCCACCCTATGACCTTACTTAGCTTTAGCTTTAATTGCCTCTTTAAAGGCCCCATCTCCAAATACAGCCACAGGGCCTCAATCTATGGGTTTCCAGGGGACACAGTTCAGTCCACAGCACATGTCTACACATTTCTATTGCTCTCAGGAGAGAACAAGATCCTTTCTACTGTCTACCCCATCCCGCATGATCTGGCCTTTGCCAACTCTCCCCTTTCTTCTGTTAGTTCTCAGTTCCTCAAACATGCAGGCCTCTTTCTTCTCTAGTACATGCTGTTTCTTCTGCCTTAACTATCCTTCCTCCCCCACTTTTTTGTACTGGGGATTGAACCCAGGGGGGCGGGTTCTACCTCTGAGCTGCACCCCAGTCCTTTTTATTTTGAAACAGGGTCTTGCTAAATTGCTGAGGCTGACCTCAAACCCGCCATCCTCCTGTCTCAGACTCCCAAGTATTGGGATTACAGACATGTGCCGCTGTGTTGGGCTTAAATGTTCCCTTTGACCACCTCCCTCCACTCCCTTAGCCTGCACAGTGCCTACTTGTTTTTAAGCTCCAGATCTTCCTCAGTAAGTTTCCCTTGACCCTGACATCTGGTCAAAGTTCCTATTTAGATTCTCTCTGAGCGGCCTCCCTTCTCTTGTGACACTCAGCACTTTGGTAATGAAACCTGTAACTCTATAATTAATTGTTTGCTGCTTCTCTCCTTTCCCTGGGATGAAAGTACCAAGAGAGTAGGGCCCTTATGTTTTGTTCATTGCTGTATCTCCTGTACCTAGCACAATACCCTGTAAACTCTAGGTGCTTAAAAACAGTTAATGACAGAATTTACAAAGGTTTAAGGTAGATTCCTTATGGCATTTTTAGATGAGGAGAAGAATCAGTAGTCATCAATAATTTTAAAATCCATCCCGCCAGGCGTGGTGACGCATGCTTGTAATCCCAGTACTTGGGAGGCTGAGACAGGAGCATCCGGGTTCGCAGCCAGCCTCAGCTACTTAGTGAGGCCCTCTGCAACTTAGTGAGACGCTGTTTCAAAATAAAGAATAAAAACTAGGGCTGAGGGTGCAGCTCGGAGGTAGAATGCCCCTGGGTTCAATCCCCGGTACCGCAAAAAAAAAAAAAAAAAAAAAATAGGGCTGGGGGTGTAGCTCGGAGGTAGAATGCCACTGGGTTTAATCCCTGATACCGCCAAAAATAAATAAAATAAAATAAATAAAAATAAAATCCGTCCCTCTGTGAATACTTTCTAGTCAGGAAATCCAGGCTGGTGGGAATTGTATCATCTTGACCTATTTTGGAAATTACATGGAAGAGTCCAGCCACAATATCAATGGTGCGTGGTGAAGTTCCATCTCTGCCCAAATTGCTCAGTCATGGAAATTGTTTTCAAAGATGGTGGAAGGAGTTTATCCTGTGCTCCTTTGCAATGGGTTTTTGCTTCTCCTGCCAACAAGAGGGGGTGTCGAACTATCTTCTCCTCAAATCTGGACTGGCCTTGTGATCTGCTGTGGCCAAGAGAGTTCAGTGGAAGGGATGCTATTTGAGATCTCTACCCTGCCCTCAAGGGTCTTTCTGGTGTCTCTTCTACTCTCTTGGAATACTGTCCCCAGACCACCTGGAATACTGTCCCCAGACCACCGTGTGGGGAAGCTTGGTGAAAGGCCACACAGAGGGGAATCAAGTGACTCAGCCAATGGCCAGCACCAACTTCTAGACATGGAGTGAGACCCTCCTGGGCCTTCCTGCTCAGTCAACCCTCAGCTGAAATGAACATACAAGAGAGCCCTGGAGGGGCCAGCAGAGAAGCTCCCAGAACCGGAAGAAGAAGAAATCTCTGCTGGGTGTTTTTCTTTTTTTTTTTTTATGGGATGGCAGTCCTTCTGATTTCCGCATGATGAACCCATTTCCCCTTCTCTAAACAGTCATGCTTTCCCTCCTTATTCCCTCATGACCACGCTCAGTGTGACTCATTAGAATCCCCCCAATTAGCCGGGCGTGGTGGCACACACTTGTAATTCCAGTACTTGGGAGGCTGAGACAGGAGGATCGCAGGTTTGCGGCCAGCCTCAGCTATTTAGTGAGGCCCTCCGCAACTTCGTGAGACCCTGTTCAAAATAAAGAATAAAAAAAAAAAATAGGGCTGGGGGTGTAGCTTGGAGGTAGAATGCCCCTGGGTTCAATCCCTAGTACTGCAAAAAAAAAAAAAGAATCCCCCAAATTATTGCTGTTTCCAACTATAGAGCCAAAGGAGAAGACAGGCAAGATTAATAATTCACAGCAAGGAATAATAATTCACAGAGTGTGTCACTCTGACCGTGTCTTGGGTCTGGTCTTGAACCTGTGATCTTCCTGCCTCAGACTCCCAAGGTCTGGGATTATAGGCATAGGCATGCACCACTGCCTTGAGCTGCAGTAGAGCTTTTAAATAGGGGAGCATTGCGGAGGGGAAACTGTTGCCTCTACAGAGGGCTGTTTTCCCAGTGTGAGCTCAAGAAATGATCCCTGGGGGATGGATGGTTTGGGCAGAACTTCAGGCATCCACTGTGCTTTCCCAGGCCCGTTGGTCTCTCATCAGCCTTCACAACTGTTGTATTTAAGTTACAAGGCTGAACCTTTTTTTTTTTTTTTTTTTTTTTTTTTTTTGCGGTACTGGGGATTGAACCCAGGGGAATTCTACC
Source organism: Glis glis (assembly GCA_004027185.1). Taxonomy (NCBI): domain Eukaryota; kingdom Metazoa; phylum Chordata; class Mammalia; order Rodentia; family Gliridae; genus Glis; species Glis glis. The sequence goes on along the minus strand of PVJS01008172.1, from coordinate 18,799 downwards.
TCTGAGCTATACCCCCAGCCCTATTTTTGACTCTTTATTTTGAAACAGGGTCTCACTAAGTTGCAGAGGGCCTCACTAAGTAGCTGAGGCTGGCTGCGAACCCAGATCCTCCTCCTGTCTCAGCCTCCCAAGTACTGGGATTACAAGCGTGCGCCACCACGCCCAGCTGACAAGGCTGAACCTTGATGAAGACCCTGTGAGGTGTCCATTCATACAGACAGCACCCAGTTAGAGAAGCCCATACAGAGGCCTGATTCATGCAGGGGGTGGACAGCTCACTGAGAAGGGAAAGGAGTATGCTTGAGAAACACACTTCACGGAAGGGAGTGAACAAAATGGTATGCATAGCTCAAGAGCTCTGGAATCACTTCTGCGTGAAATGGGCAATTGGAAGGCCCTTGACCTGGAGGAGTCTGGAGATAGCAATGGTGATGGTAATAACAAGAAGAGTTTTAATGTTCATCCGAGCCAACCCTTCAGTACGTAGTTGCTGTCCGCAGCACACAGATTGCTCGTGGAAAGTTGGTTTTAATATCTATTGGCTCTGTGACTCTAGGCAACTTATTTAAACTATCTAATCTCTGCTTGCTTATCTCTAAGTTGTGGGGATAATAATAGTGCAATACAAATAAAGTCGGGCTGCTTTCTGGATGTTCAGTTCTGTGTTGCATCCACAAGACACATGATTCCAGGTCAAACAAAAAGCTTGAAGAGAAATGTAAAATATGTATATAGATCTTTCCCAAAGAGGTGGCAAAGGAGTAAAACAGCAAAAATCCTCTAAATATCCTCTTTATCCCAGAGTCCCATCCTCATGGCAGCTTCTTTCCCAACCTCTCCTCTCTTTTCTACATCTCTGTCCTGGGCTGACTCCCTCCTCTCTCTCCTCCATTTCTCTCTGGACCCCTTCTCTGGCCTTTAGAGCTAGTTGCTCCTTCTGGAAGAAGTTCTAGGACCCTTTAAAATAGACATCAATTTAGCCTTTAGGCCCCTTTGGATCCTCATCTCCATAATGATAACAACAAAGGGTCTGTGGCCAGGAGACAAACGTAAACTCCATCTGGGGAGAGGGGGAGGGGAGGTGGCTCCTGAAGAAGCCTGTCTATGTGGACAACTGTTGTCCCTGCCACAGTAGTACCTCACAATTTTGTGAGGTTAGATGAGATACTGCAAAAGCTCATAATCAATCCCCCAACGGTTAGTCATTACTCCTGTTATTCAAATCATTCATCATCAGTAGTAGTAATGGTATTTCAATATTGTTTATTTTTTCATTTATTTGCTATTTAGTATTATGTATTAGTATTACAAGTATTATTATTTCTTAGGACTTGATTTACTTTGAGTTCCAGAAACATCAGCCAAAAGTCTAAGAGGACTTTTGACCAAGAGGTCAAAAGATTGTGGGTAAGGAGGTTGTGGAGTATTGCCCATTTGGGATGAGCCACTGTCTGCCCTCTTCAACTTGTGACCAGGGACATTGCTGTAGCTGGCTCACTAGGTGTGAGGGGACTGCTGGGCTGCCCTCTTGTGGCTCTGGGCAGCGCACCAAGGGCCTTGCCTCTCTCCAGGGGTGCCCTTGTGTGCTAGCCAGGACTCCAGGATGTCCACTTTCTTGCCACCCCATTTAGATCCTCTTGGGAATCTCAGCATCCGCTCTGCCTGGGTTACCCCTGATGATGGCACCTTGGCAGAGGAGACACCTGACTGGCCTGTCCTGCAAAATCAGCAGATCTGAAGGAACAATGGTGGGACCAACCCTGAAGGACTGTACCTGGCTGTATAATTGAAGGACATGGACAACTAGCTGAGTGCTCAGAGGATGGCTCCCAGGATGGCCAAGGGGCCAGAAACCAGGGCCCGCGGAGATGGGCTCTGGGAACCAGTACTGAATAGCTTGGATCAGAAAGGACTTGGGGAGGGAGGCATTTCCCAGAAGGGGAGGGCCATCCTGCTACAAGGGAGCAGGCTTCGGCTGTGTCACCCTAGGAAGAGACCTGGAGGCCAAGGGCAGATCAACAGGACGGGCGCACAGGCATCAGGGCAGTGTGCCAGGGGACACTGTCTTCCTGCTAGGTCAGTGGGGGACTGTGTGTGCACGTGTTGATGGGTTGATGGGTGGGGACAGCACCAACAGGGGCCAATGACCCGCATGCAGGAGCAACAGCTAGTAGTTATCAGGTATTTGCTCTGTGCCCGGCCCTGCTCCAAGCACTCTACACACAGTGACTCATTTAAGTCACAATAACCCATGAAAGGAGGCACTGTTTCCGCCCCCAGTTCATAGATGAGAAACCAAAGTGCAGGCAGGTGTTGCCTGAACTATACAGCTGGCTCGAGGGCCGCGTAAAGCTGCAGTGAGGCCTCACAGGACCCACGCTCACGGTAACCACTGCAGCCACCCTCTCAGGGGAGCAGAGGAGGCCACGCCTAGGCATGTTTCCCAAACTTCAATGTTCAGACGAACCACCATTAGATCTAGTTTAAATACGGACTCTGATTCTGTAGGGCCTGGGCTGGGATGAAGCCTGAGATTCTGCATTTCTAATAAGCTTCCAAGAAATGCCCATGGAGGTGGTCCATGGACCATACTTTGAGTAGCAGAATCCTAGGGACTCACAGAGTCCCTTCTAGCTAAGTGTGCCCTTGAGTCCCACTGGTATCTGGCAGAGTATAAACCTTATATGGACTGGGGCAGGAGGGAAGAGAGCAGGAGGAGGGCTTGGCTCCATGGGGGCCTTAGGTCTCCAGAGGGTTGACTGGACCTCCAGGCAGACACAGATCCAGCCTCCCGGCATCCTTTCTCACAGCCATGGCAGGTGCCCTCCTCCTCTCTCAGTCGGTAACCTAGGAGGAGAGGTGTGAGATGGATGGCCCCAGCACACATACACACACACACACACACACACACACACACACACACACACACAGAGCGGGTGAAATCTGGCCGGGGGGACAGTGCAGCTGGTGACTTTGGCTACACAGGGTCTTTCTCTGAGGCTCCCTTTGAGTGGGAGAGGAGGTAACAGCCCAGGAAGTGGGAACATACCTGTTTCAGTCAGCATTCTCGCTGTGTGACTCAAAAAACCAGACTGCAACAACTTAGAGGAAGGGGATTTATTTGCTCACAGTCTTGGAGATTTCAGGGGTTCAGTCCATGTTAGGTCAGTTATATCAGTGGAGCTTAGGGCATGGCGGTGGGAGGCAGGCAGAGGAGGAGAGCAAGTGCTCTGCTCTCACATCATGAAGGCTGTAAGCAGAGACAGCAAGCAAGAGGATTCAAGGACACAAACAGTCCCCAAGGCCACACCCCCAGTGACCCACCTCCTCCAGTCACACCCCACCTGCCTAGGTTACCACCCAATAAGTCTATTACCATGGATTTATCCACTGATAAGATTATAACCCTCATGATCAACTCTGAACATCAGTAAATCAGCTCTTTCAGGGGACATTCTAGATCTAAAACCATAACAATACCTACCATGGGTCCTACTCTTTTTGTGAATTGATCCCCTCCTCTCCATCCTTGCTCTGCTGGGATGACCAGAGGGGCCTCCTAATCTGAAGCCTGCTTTCTCTCTTCTCTTCTGCTTTCCTGCTTCTCCCCACCCTGCTGCCACCATGCCCTTATGAAACAAAACTTAACATGTTGCCCCTCCTTAAACTTTCAGTACACTAATATATTTCCATTTTAGAAAATTCACTGACTCTGTTATTCTCAATTTAAATGACTTACCTTCTCTACAAAAAGAGAAGCAATGAGAGTAGGTCTCACTGCTTGTTCACAGAAAGGTCTGCTTACAAGGCTGGCCCTTGCCTGGCATCTGGGAACGTTTCAGGAGCATTCTCAGCATGAATTGATCAGAGCAACTCGCTGATCCTAAACACTTTGTACAAACATGGTTGATGCTGAACACTTGCTTTCCTTCTGGGAGTCTGGATTTGGGTGCATGTCAGGCAGAGGGTACTTATATGATTAGTCCTGAATTAGTCAGTGTTCTCCAGAGAAACAGCAGATATATATGGAGAAAGAATAAGAATGAGAATGAGAATGAGAGACATATTGAGATTTAAGTGGCTAGCAGCAGATTGGCAGGCTGGAAATTCAGAGTTGATGTTGTATTTTTGAGCTCAAATTCTGCAGGGAAGCATGCTGGAAACTCAGGCAGGGGTTCAATGTCACATTCTTGAGGAAAATCCCTCTTTAATCTTAGGGGAACCTCAGTCTTTGCTCTTATGGCTTTCAACTGATTGGATGAGGCCCACACATATTATAGAGCACATATATTTTTTTTGCACTGAGAATTGAGCTCAGGGGCATTGTACCTCTGAGCTACACCTCCAGCCCTTTTAAAAATTTGAAATAGGGTCTTGCTAAGTTGTTGAGGGGCTCGCTCAGTTGCCAAGGCTGGCCTTGAACCTGCAATCCTCCTATTTCAGCCTCCCAAGTACTGGGATTACAGGCATGTGCCACTGTGACCAGTTATGGAGCATAATCTGCTTTACTTCAAGCCTACTGATTTAAATGTTAATCTTATCCTTAAAGAAAAAAATTCTTTACCTCAATATCTAGGGTGGAGTTTGACAAAATGTCTGTGTACCATAGCTCAGCCAAGTGGACATATAAAATTAACCATCACAGTCCTAGTAGGACTCCTGGGCACCGAGTCTGTAATGAGCTTCCTGGGTTGGCGCCATTTCTCATGTGCTGTTGCAACTCATAGCTGGGGAATTTGGGTCCTGCTCCATTAGGAGAGAACTCTGATGGAGGATTCTCAAAAAGAACAATGTCCCTTGTACCTGGTTGCCCCAGACTTTGCCCCATGTTCTTTTCCCTTCGCTGATTCTGCTTGGCATCTTTTTGCTATAATAGATCATAGCTATTGAGTCCTATCAGTCCTTTTAGTGGATCAAACAAACTAGGGGTGGTCTTGGGGGACTCCTGCCTCACCTTCAGACGCTCTGATCTGGCCCTGGCCAGCCTTCCCAGTCTCAGGAACTGACTTTTCCCACCTTACACCCCATATCTGCCCCATACTGAGCTGCTTACCCAGTACCTAACTATGGTGTGCCATCTACACCTCTTGGAAATGCCTCTCCTTTCTCTTGGCCCGGCTAACTTCCATGCAGCCATCAAGACTCAACTTGTTTGGGTTTTCTGGTGCTGCAGAACAGGCCATCCTCAGACATGGTAGCTGAAGACAGCACAATTCATTATTTATCATGACTGTGTAGGCTGTTGAGTCGGGCAGTTCTCCTCCTCCCATGGGGTTGTTGGGGTTTTCGGGCAGAAGATTCTAAAGGAGGAGGTTCTAAACAGGTTCTAAACAGGAGGATCGCAGGTTCACAGGTGGCAGTTGGTGCTGGTCACAAGCTGTTAGGTTAGCCGAGGCTAATGGCCCCGGGCACAGTTCTCTGCTATGTGGGCTTCTCCACGTGGCTGATTGATTTTTCCAAAAGCACGGCAGCGATGTTCTGGGAAAAACAATTCCAAAAGGGCAAGCCCAGTGTGTAAGTACTGATCAAGCCTCAGCTTGCGTCATTCCTGCCTGGGTCTCACTGGTGAAAGCCAAGCTCAGAGTCATCATGGGAGGAGAGGATGGAAGCAGATGAATGGGAGGGTGTAGTTTATTGGGGACCACCAAACTGCAATATAGCTCTTAGATCAAGCCTTCTTGGACATCCTCAGACCCCTCCCCTCTACTCATCCACTGAAGCACTTCCACACTAGGCTAAACTAATTGGTTTAATTGTTACGGGTATGGTGCTGCATTGCCACCTCTGTTTGTGGACAGGAGCTCCGCTGAGGGTAGAGACTGCATCTCATTGCTCTAAGTTCCCTAAAGTACTACAGTGAGGTCCTATCCATAGGTCCCTGGTAGACAGGAAGCACCTAGCAAACTTCAGTGGAATGAATGAATGAATGAATGAACTTTCTAGGTGGTCACTGAGACTTCTAAGGTATAAATGCATCACCTTTGTTCTTACACTGTGATCTAGGTGAGCAGAAATCACACACCTCCACATTCCCCATCGAAGCAGTCCCACTGAAGTTGTCAGTGGAAGAGATTTTCAGGACAGTTTCCATGACTGAGCCACACTCCACAGCTCTGTGTGGCTGGAGCAAAGTACAGAGCGCTCCCCACAATGTGTCCTCTGCTCCCCAGATCCTGAGCAGTGGCTCCTAATATAGGCTCTGTCTCATTCTATAAATAGCCACAGGCACATCTTCACACAGCGGAGTGTGGAAATCCATTGTGAGTTCAACTCCTCCCTCTTGCAAAATTCTGACATCATAAGAGAACACAAGAAGTGAATCATCCCTGTAAATGCTTTGATTAGATCATTTGCTTTCAAAACTTAAAAAAAAATTAAAAAAGGAGGAAAAACTTGGTGTTCTGTTCCCCTTTGGACAGGCATCCTGGGGTAAGTTTACTCACCCTTCCATGTGCTAGCCCCCTGCAGCTTCGAGAACAACTTATGTAAGGTCATGTTCCTCTAAGTTCCATCCTTTGGAATATTTTATCTTTGGATCTCAGTTTTAAAAACTTACCTAAAAGAAGGCCTTGAGCTGGACGAGGGAGCGCAGGCCTGTAATTCCAGTACTTGAGAGGTGAGACAGGAGGATCGCAGGTTCAAGGCCAGCCTCGTCAATTTAGTGATAACCTCAGCAACTTAGTGAGACCCTGTTTCAAAATGAAAAATAAAAAGGGCTGGGGCTGTAGCTCGGAGGCAGAATGCTCCATGGGTTCAATCCCTAGTACCCAAAATAATAAATAAAAAGTACTGTCAATCCTCTCAAAAATTAAAAAAAACTTTTCAAAAGTCTTTTTTTTAAATTTAGTTTTGTTATCCAAGACCTTATTTTATTTTTTGGTACTAGAGATTGAACCAGGGTCATCCTACCTCTGAGCTACACCCCCAACCCTTTTTATTTTATTATTTTGAAATAGGATCTTGCTAAATTGCTGGGGGTCTTGCTAAGTTGCTGAGTCAGGCCTAGAACCCACACTCAGCTTCCCAAGTACTGGGATTACAGGCTTGCACCACCATGCTTGGCTAACAGTATTATTTTTGACAGGTGAGCTCCTCCTTGGTCCATTTAAATGAAATACATCCAGCCGTCAGGGTCCACAAACTGGTGCTGTTGGCAGAATGTAGCCTGTCCTGCCTGTGCATCTTTTGATCAGCAGAATGGTTTATATATCAATTCTGAGCTTCGCTAGCTTAGTTATGGCTTGTTCTCCAGTTCCACACTACCTAGAGTCTCGCACACAGTTATGTACCTGCAGGATCCCTGTGGTCATCTGAGTTTCCAACCTCTGAGTTCTGCTTCTCATTTTACCAATGGGGAAACTGAGACCTAGAAAGGAAGACTTATTTGAGACTGGACCTGAGAAGGGGAAGACCTCTGGGCATGAGACTCCCCCTCCCCTCACTGCATCTACACACCACTTTCACATAGCTTTGGCTAAAATAATAAATACATGTGCAATTTCAGCATATGCCACTGAACCAGCAAGCGTTTGCTGGGGTGGATTTTGTAATTTCAGCACTTATGTAATGGCAAGTTCTTGTGACCTTCCTCTTTCCTTTCCGCCCTCCTGCTCCTCGGGCAAGATAAACCTCACACTCTGCTGTTATGGGACAGAACTCAAGCATCGAAGGAGGAACACTGTCTTACTTCTGCCTATATCTGTTTCTCCTTCCTATCTAATGACTCTGGTTGGAACTAGTTCTAGAAGAACCTTTCCAAGTATAAAACTCGTTGCAGAGAGATGCAAAGTTGAAATTTTTTAAGAGACTTTGGCTACTTCTGAAATTAGAATTTTTTAAAAAAAAAATTCAATGGCTGTCAGGGATGTCTAATACATTGCTGGTTCTCGGTACACACTGGTAAATGAATTACTGTTAATTATAACTATATTAGAGTATCCAACAATGGCTTTCTTAACAGGAGAAAAATAATCTGATGATTTTTGTGGTTAAAGTTGTACAATTCTGTACATCTCAATTAGGGGAAAATGAAGCCCACTGGTTTGTAAATTAGGATATGTTTATATAAATATTTGTAGAGACTTTCTAAAGAATCTACTTGTAAAGCATTCTTTAGAGTTTTACGTCCTGTGAAGGATTTTAAATTAAGAATATTCACAAAGTGTCTGCCTTTAAAGATTTTTTAAATAATTTGCTTGCTAAAGAAAAAAAACCATTAAGATTGCCACAAGCAGGGCATGGTGGTACATGCCTGAAATCCTAGTACTTGGGAGGCTGAAACAGGAGGATTGCAGGTTCAAGACCAGCCTCAGCAACCTCGCAAGGCCCTGTTTCAAAAGAAAAAAGGGCTGGGGGTGTAACTCGAGGCAAAATGCCCCCTGGTTCAATTCCCAGTACAAAAAAAAAAAAAAGACTGCCACAAGGTGGCACTAAAATCTAGTGAAAATTCCAATCTCTGGTCTGGTCTTGTCTTTGAGGAGTAGGGAGCGATTTTACAGGAGACACTGGGCCAAAACCAAAAAATAAATAAGCAAACAAAGACCAAATAAATGAGATTGAAGACTGGCAAATGATTAATATCTTCCTTTTGTCTGAAACGTAATTTCCCTCTCCCAGTGGTGTGGGTATGTTATGTCATACAATGAATATATGTTAATAAAATTAATCATTAAAATGATTTTTCTTGTAGAAGAATTAAAGTTTATCGCTGCCTTTCAGTGGAAGTACATTATGAAGGATAAGGGAATGGGAGGAGTTGTTCTGGGCCCATCACCTAGTTTGGAAAAGTTTATCCTATGAGTGGTTCTGTTCTTGAAGCAGCCAGTCTCTGTATGGCTAGTCAAAGTATTCTGGTTTAAAAAAAAATACTATGAAATGAAAATGCCAGAGAACTTCTATTTGTTTGCTTTGGCATATTTACCAACTGCATATTTTTAGGTATTTTGATACAGATTTGAGCTTGGAACACCTCATATAATATGTCTGGAAATCAGGAAACAAGTGAATTTAATCCCTCTTCCTGATTCTTTGTATTTAAGTTTTAAAAAAACACACATGGTACAAAGCTTTAATTGTTTTATATTTTCATAATATTTGAAGCTTAAGGGCACAGCCAAGATTCCCAAGCTATATTAAGACCAAGGAAAGCAATGTTAACAATATAGCCATAAAAAGTTTTGACTAAAAGAAGAAAAATATGTGTAGATAAGACTTTTCTAACAGGCTAACACAACAACAACAGCAAAAATCCAGATTGAAGCCCTAGACCAATGACCAACAAAACAATTTAGCTGCTGACAAATCAGTTCCTGGGGTCTGAAAATAAAACAAAAAGCTGGGCCTGGTAGTGGAGCTAATCCAATGCCAGGGAAGCACAGCACTTTTGGTCTTTGAATAAGATGCTCCCTTTTGGTGGGCTCCAGGGATGAGCGGCACCCATGTTTTATCTGAGTTCAAATAATATCCATAGAGCTGTAGAGACATCTAGATCCTAACACATGAATTATATGTGAAAATGTCAGGACTCAGGTATGGCTGGCTGTATGGCTTTGATCAGCTAACTGTTAAAAGAGAATCTGGAGTTCACACAGAATCTGGAGGAGAGGTAAGAACCCCCTAGAAAGTTCCATCTGAATCCCTGAGTTTTGGGGTTAACTCTCCACAGTCATTTACTGTTGTAATCCTCCTCCTCTCCTCTCTTCCTCCTCCCCCCTTCTCCTCCCCCCCTCCTCCACAGGGTCTCACTATGTTGCTCAGTGTGATCTTGAACTCCTGGGTTCAAGCAATTCCCGGTCTCTGCTTCCCCAGTGGTTGGGACTATGGGTGTGGGCCACTGCTTCTAGAATTTACTGATTCTTGCAAAGGGCCAGGCACTGGGCTAGGTACTCAGGATGCTGCGATGAGACAAAATCCTGGCGCCCAGTCACTTGCAGTCTAGAGAGGGAGACGATGTTATGAGGCAATCGCCTCATTATGATGTGGCGGGTCTCTTCTCTGCTGAAAAACCGAGAAGCACCCCATTTCCTCTACCCTGGATGTAGCCCCGCATAGTGGGTGCTTTAGGCTCCATGATGGGGCCCCATCTGAGTTTCAACTCTCTCCTTCAAGGTTGGCCACACTATGCCATTGCCTGTTCTTAGAGTGTAGCCTACTCTTTCCCACCTTTCTGACTTAAGCTGCTCCTCCTTTTGGGGGAGGCCCTCCCTGGCTCCCCTTGCCCCTCCCCACCTCTTCTGTCCATTACAATGGGTTGCCTTAGATCCTTCTACACCAGAGGTAGGTGTCAACTCCTGCAGGACCAGGGGATGAACGGACTAAGTCCTGGTGTCTATCAGGAGACTAGAAGTCTAGCACCCACCAGACACTAACCGCTGTGTCCCCACTTGCAAGGCCTTCTACCCCACCCCACGTTTTGGGCTTGGAGCCTTTTCATTTGCTCAGTGGGGTTTGGTTTAATGACAGAGCAGAATTAGTTATGCAGAGGGCGGAGTGGGGGTGGAGGGTAGGGGTGGGGGAAGGGGAGCCTCTCCCTGCGAGATAGTCACCTCAAAGTGGACTGGCCCTTTTCATTGCCCTAAGGCTGGGCCTCTCAATATTTCTCCCCTTCATCTTCACCTAGATACCCACGTGCGGACCACGAAGAGGGTAGGCAGTAGAGCTTGGAGGAAAAGACCCAGGCCCACCCAATTTATAGTCAGCCTCTCACTGCCGGAATTCAAACCTAGGGTTGCCATAGGGCGAATAAGGGGTGGGGACCCGGGCCACAGGAGGGGCCGCCTGCAAAAGAAAGGAAAAAAAAAAAAACCTTTTGGCTTGGAAATAAAAGTGGGCAAGTGTGACTGTTTACTTAAAAACAAAACCACGTTAAAAGAGCCGCCCCTCTCCCCTCCCCCCAGGCCTGATTCTCCCGCCGGGAGTTTGCTAGGAAGCCGGGCCGGAGAGGGAGTCGCCAACGCCCCACAAAGTGCAGCCAGGCTCGGAATCGCTCGCCCAGACCTCGCGGGCTCCAGCCGGCCAGCCCCACCCCGCACAGAAGCAGCGGCGAAGGCGGGGACCCGGGTGGCGACAGAACCCCGCGGGGCCAGCCACCGCGCAGACTCCCCAGTCGCCGCCTCTCCCAGCCCCGAGGCCTGGGCCGTCAATCAAGCTCGTCCGGCCCCGCCTTCGCGCTGCGGCGGGCGGCCAATGAGAGCTGAGCTCCGCAGCGATGAGCTCAGCCGGCTCGCTTCCCATTGGGCGGCTATATTAAGAAAGTGGCCGGACTCTTTAAATAGCGGGCGCTAGGGCCGCAGCCCGCATCTGCCACCGCAGTCTGGCTGTAGTCGTCAGCACCCCAGTACGGGAGGCCTAGAGAGACCCGGGAGGGAGCTTGGCCGAGTCCGCAGCTGGAGCCAGCGTTGCGCACAAAAGCCAACTACCCCCGGGCCTGGGCGAGCAGCGCGGCCACCGCCCCGGAGCAGCGCGGGAGACGCACGGTGCGCCCTATGCCCCCGCGCCCCGACCGCCCCCGCCGCGGCAGCCGGAGCGCCACGAGAGAACGCGCCACCGCGGGGCCTGGGTGCAGCTAGCGACCCTTGCCCCCAGCGCGCAGCCCGAGGTGAGCGGTGAGCGGCGAGCGGGACGGCAGCGAGGCGTTCGCGGGCCCCCTCCTGCTGCCCGGGCCCGGCCCGCTCATGGCGGCCATCCGCAAGAAGCTGGTGGTGGTGGGCGACGGCGCGTGTGGCAAGACGTGCCTGCTGATCGTGTTCAGTAAGGACGAATTCCCCGAGGTGTATGTGCCCACGGTCTTCGAGAACTATGTGGCCGACATCGAGGTGGACGGCAAGCAGGTGGAGCTGGCGCTGTGGGATACGGCGGGTCAGGAGGACTACGACCGCCTGCGGCCGCTCTCCTACCCGGACACCGACGTCATCCTCATGTGCTTTTCGGTGGACAGCCCGGACTCACTGGAGAACATCCCCGAGAAATGGGTGCCCGAGGTGAAGCACTTCTGCCCCAACGTGCCCATCATCCTGGTGGCCAACAAGAAAGACCTGCGCAGCGACGAGCACGTCCGCACAGAGCTGGCCCGCATGAAGCAGGAACCCGTGCGCACGGATGACGGCCGCGCCATGGCCGTGCGCATCCAAGCCTACGACTACCTCGAGTGCTCTGCCAAGACCAAGGAGGGCGTGCGCGAGGTCTTCGAGACCGCCACGCGCGCGGCGCTGCAGAAGCGCTACGGCTCCCAGAACGGCTGCATCAACTGCTGCAAGGTGCTCTGAGGGCCGCGCCCGCCCCGCCTGCCCCTGCCTGCGCGGCTCCCCCTCCCTGGCCCGTCCCCCACGAGCCTGGAGAAGGGGAGACCCATGTCCCCCGAGGACCCCACCGGACTGCCTGGCGTCTGCTGGCCGCTCTGGCTGTCGCGCCGAGAATTGGCGTGGTCATCGGGCGCCCCCTTCCCAGTGTCTGTGTGCGTCCAGCTGTGTTGCACAGGCCTGGGCGCCCCGCTGAGTGCCAAGGGGTCCCTGAGCACCCTTTTCTGAAGAGCCAGGCCTCGGAGTGTGTGGCTGTGTGTATGTTCGACTCTCCCCGCCCCCTTTTCTCCCCGCCCCCGCCTCTGGTCCTCAGAGGCACGCTGGGCGCCTGTGTGTGGCCGCGCCCCATCAGATGTTCGCCCCTAACCAGCGAGCACGTGCTACCCTCTTGTCTGTAACATAGACCCGGGGAACTGCGGGAGGGGAGGGCTGGGGAGGTCGGGGGGGTGTTATATAAATAGATATAATTTTATTTTCGGAGGTAAGATGGTGTTATTTAATGGTGGTGGTGAGAAGAGTGGCCAGGGCGCTAGAACAGCTCCAGCCCAGGCTGGCCGGCGCCCATCCAAGCATGAACTGGACTTGACCATCTTTCCGACCCCTGGGGAAGACTTGGAGCTGAGAGGGCGCAGCTTCCAGACACAGCGTCTCCTGCGGAACAGCCCCCAGCAAACCCCTCGCCAGCCACCAGCGGGAGGAGGGGGTTGCGCCGCGGGGTTTTTGCCATAAGCGAACTTTGTGCCTGTCCTACGAAAATTGTTCAGTCCAAGAAATGGATTTATTTAAAGGCTAAACTTCTTTTCGTTGAAAGAATTCTTTGCACAATTGTTTCATTGTTTGACACTTAATGCACTTGTCATTTGCATACGACAGTAGCATTCTGACCACACTTGTATGCTGTAACCTCATCTACTTCTGATGTTTTTTTTTTTTAAATGATGACTTTTAAAATAAGGAGAGGGAAAAAACCCACTAATTTTTGCGTTGTTTTCTTGAAAAAAGTGACAACACTGTTTTGTGATTTTATTTGTGCAGATTATGCACGATATTTTAATAACGAAGGTAACAAGTATTGGGATCTATTTAAACTTTTTTTTTTCACAAGGCAGCCTCTACAGCTATGTGAAATTTTCTCTGCATCTCTGTACAGAGAATAAACCTGCCCCTATTTCCTTTTTTCCCTCCCCTCCCAGCCCAGTGGTACTTCTACTAAATTGTTGTCTTGTTTTTTATTTTTTAAATAAACTGACAAATGACAAAGTGGTGAGCTTATGATGTTTACATAAAAGTTCTATAAGCTGTGTATACAGTTTTTTATGTAAAATATTAAAAAAACTATGATGATGACATTTATAAATGGCTCCTGTGGTTGCATAGTGTGTAAGAATATCTGTGAATTCGGGACAAGGGAAGAATTTTCCTTGGCAAGAGCCTCCTTTGGCAGCAACTCCCTTTCCCCTATAGTGAATATAGTAAATGTGGATGACATCCCTTTTGGGGGAGGTGACTGAGGGAGGCCAGGTGGCTCCGGTGGCATTCCCAGAGAAAGATGAGTGGGTTACCTGGACACCCAGAGTAAAACATTTGACCTAATTAATGTGTACTCCATCCAATTAGATGAGGCCAAAGGTCTTGGTTTTATTTCACTTGTATGTCTTAAAAACACAGCATTTTTTTTCTTTTTGTGGTACTGGGGATCCAACCCATGGATGTTCTACCTCTGATCTATACCCCAGCCCAATTTTATTGTTTTGAAACGGTCTCACTAGGTTGCAGAGAGTCTCACTACTTGCTGAAGTTGTCCTTGAACCTGCGATTCTCCTATCTCAGTCTCCCAAGTACTGGGATTTACAGGCATGTGCCGCCACACCCAGCTCTATTTTGACAGGGTTTCGCGAAATTGCTGAGGCTGGCCGGGAACCTGGCATTCTCCTGTCTCAGCCTCCCAAGTACTAGGATTACAGGCACCTACCACCATGCCTGGCAAAAACAAAGACCTTTAGCCTGTTCTGGGGCCTTGCTTCTCATTCTTTAAAACTTGGAGCCAGGCACGGTGGCACATGCCTGTAATCCCAGTACTTGGGAGGTTGAGATAGGAGGATCACAGGTTTGAGGGCAACCTCAGCAACATAGCAAGACCCTGTTTCAAAATAAAAAATAAAAAGCAAGGGGTGTAGATCAGAGGCAGAATGCTCCTGGGTTCAATCCCCAGTACCAAATAAATACATAAAACTTGGAAAGTTGTCACAATTGCATCTTTTATTTTTTTACAGTACTGTGGATTGAACCCAGGGCATTGTGCATGTTAGACAAGTGCTTTACCACTGAGCAATGTCCCCAGCCCTGCATCTTAAATTTAGATAACATTTTTTGTTGTTGTTAATCACACATGTGGGCCAGGCTGGATATGAAGCACTCTTCAGATCCAGTGGTCAGACCATACCCCAGGAGACTGTAGGTTCTTAACCTTTGGGGCTGGAACTGCTTGGTAGAAGTGGGGGAGAGACTTCAAATAAGCAACTGATTCATTACTGAACTTTCACCAGAATATGTCTCTAAAAGGAACCTAGAATGCTTTATTCTAAGGACCTAGAAGGGCCCTATCATAGAACGCTGAGTGCTTGCATGGTAACTTAAAGTTGGAGCAGACCCATTTTGAAGTTCAATCATGATGAGCTTTAATTTCAGACATGTTGCCTTCTGCAGTGGTTCTTAGAAGTAGACAGGCTGAGCTGGGCGTGGTGGTGCACGCTTGGAATCCCAGCAGTACTTGGGAGGCTGAGACAGGAGGATCACAGGTTCACGGCCAGCCTTAGCAACTTAGTGGGGCCTTCCGCAACTTAGTGAGACCCTGTTTCTAAATAAAAAATAAAATAGGGCTGGGGGTATAGCTCCGAGGTAGAATGCCCGGGGGTTCAATCCTAGAAACAAACACACACACACATACACACACACACACACACACACACACACACCCCACACACAAATAGTAGTAGACAGGCTGATTTGAACTTGGAGACCACATTAAAATCCTGCTGCAGGCATGAGGGCTCAAACCTGCCAGCTCCCAGAAGCTTCCAGAGAAGGGAGTGCCAGCCTCTCCCACCTACCTAAGAAGTGTGGCTTTTGTTTTTCTGAATCAGCACTTTCTGGGTGTCTGGTACTTAGTTGTCACCCTCTCCATCTGCTCCTCCCCCACCCGGGACCCAGGCTGCGGGAAGTTTCCTTTGAAGTTGTTTGCCTCAAAGCTGAGGCTTCGGTTTCCCTGTCTTCTCTCAGGCTCCCAAGAGCTTTTTAGAGCTAAGGAAGCCTGGTTGGTGGTGACCTTTCACCCCCTTGGACATGCAATAACAGGGCCTCCAACTCAGCGGGGCAGGGGCACGTGGACTGACAGAGGGGGGTTGTCTGGGCTCCTTCCTTGCCCCTCTGGGCCCACTCACCTCCACCCCATATCCTACTTCTCTTTTCATTTTAAAGACAAAACTTCCCATTGAAAACAGAGTGTTTACTTGCAGGTTTCACAGCTAGCAAATCCTTCAGTACCAGGGAGTCCAGGACTCTGTGGGAAGAGCTCAGGCTTGGGCCAGATGCCCAGGACTTGGCTCTGGAGCCAGCTGAGAGCTTGGAGAACAACCTCCTGAAAGGGCCTTTTCTGGGTTTCCTGCCTGGTACTTACAGCTGTCTGGTTTTTATATTTTGGGGAGACAGCTACCCAGATGATGCATGGCGGCCTGAGTTATGCTTCTTTTAAAATGTGCGGCATTTAATAATCCTGCCGGAACATACTCTTCTTGCCACATTAGGATCCAACTGGAAAATATAAAGACGAATTGCTGTAGGCTGGAAAATCAATTAGGAAAAAGAGGTAAAACATCTGGTGTTACTCTTAGGATATGAAAATTCATTTTGCACATTTAAAAGAAATGTGTTGAGTTCATTTCATTTGCCTGTCGAACTGTTTGGTGGAAAATAGTAAGGCGTTTCATGGATCCTGGGCATTTTACAGCAAGGGGCATTGTTTTGGGTTCCCTTAGTCTTATTCTTAAATCAGTCTGGATTGTATTTCTAAGGTCCTTTGCACATGTGTTTTCGTAGGCTTGGAACGGGGTTTTTAAAACTTGAGTGTGATCGGAATCATATGGAGGGAGGGCTGGTTGAAGTAGGGATTGCTGGTCCTAGCCCCAGAGTTTCTGATCCAGTAGGTCGGGGCTGGGGTTTAAGAATTCGAATTTCAGCCGGGCATGGTGGCGCACGCTTGTGATCCCAGTACTTGGGAGGCTGAGACAGGAGGACCGCAGGTTTGCGGCTAGCCTCAGCAATTGTGAGGCCCTCCACAACTTAGTGAGACCCTGTTTCAAAATAAAGAATAAAATAGGGTTGTGGGTGTAACTCAGAGGTAGAATGCCCCTGGGTTCAATCCCCAGTGACACACACACACACACACACACACACACACACACACACATTCAAATTTCTAGCAAGGTCCTAAGTGCTGCTGCTGCTGTTGCTTTGGGAACCACACTCTGAGAACTACTGGCTTAGAATCAGGGAGTGTCCTTGCTAATGTGCAGAGGAGGAAGGCGGCTTCCAGGTTAAAGTAGATCAGATCCTGTGGACTGATGATGTTGTGCCCTGCGCAACTTCCTTACTCCACGGAGTACAGTGCTCTCAGGGAGCTTTTCTTCTAGGATAGACCCCTGTCTTCTCTACCCCACATTCCTGTGCAAAAAAAGGTTGAATGGCCTTCTAGAGAGTTATT
Source organism: Glis glis (assembly GCA_004027185.1). NCBI lineage: Eukaryota > Metazoa > Chordata > Mammalia > Rodentia > Gliridae > Glis > Glis glis. The sequence continues at coordinate 1,744 of PVJS01008172.1, read as the reverse complement.
TCTGCCATTCCCCTATCCAGAACGAAACAGCACTCTATAATTCATTCAGCACAGGTACCTCCTTTGTCAGCTCTGATGAGATGGGGTGCAGAAGGGATAAGACACAGCCCTGGCTCTTGGGGAGCTGGTTCACAGCCTGGAGAGCTGGGCAGTTGCAGGAAAGCACCCGCCAAGGCTGGAACTTAGCATGAGCTGTGGGAGGCACAGACAAGGGTGGGACAGGAGCCCAGGGCACAGTGCCCATGTTTGCCTGGCACACTAGGGAAGGTGTGGTGGAGGAGGAGGAGGCTTTTGAGCTGTCTTAAAGCAGGAGTGGGTGAGGCAGAGATGGAGGAAACCTTGGGGGATGGGAGGGGAGGTGGTTGGGCCATTAAAGCAATGAGGATCTGTGCAGCTTCTTTTTGTGACTGTGGGGAATAAAGCTCGTTTGGGTGAGAACTACTTTCTACTTCTAGCCCCTCTGTCATATATTACATCAATCAAGAAAAATGATAATACGCAGCCAAGTAAAACATAGCTTCTCTCCTTTCCTCCATCTACAACCCAGGGCACATCTATCTGGCAGGCCCGGAGAGAAGGTGGGTGATGACGGTTTGGTTGTGGGCTAGCTTTGTGATAACTGTGCTCCTGGGAAACATAGGCCCTGGGCTCAAGGAGGCTGGGAGATTACAGAGGGGCCTGGTCCCCTAGTTTGTTGGGTCCTCACTACTTTACTTGGTCCATCTTCTGGACTCTCAGACTACTTTTCTAACTCTTGGCAGCCCCTTTTCTGGCCTGGGAGGTAAGAGCCTGGAGGGCCTCAGTTTTTCCTCTCTGTTCATTCCATAGTCAACATATATCTATTATGAACTGAAAGACTCTGGGCTTAGTACCACGCTAGGAGATTGGGATGCAGTAGATAAACAGGCATCATCTCTCTCCTCATAGAGTTTTCAATCTAGTAGTATGTCCAAACAAGTAATAATGATGAGGGTAGCCAAGATGGATTGTGCCCAAGGCATTGTTCTAAGCCCTTTATCTGTGTTATTTTATTTTATTTTAGTGGTACTGGGGATTGAACTGAGTGGCATTCTACCTCTGAGCTCCACCCCCAGCTCGATTTTTTATTCTTTATTTTGAAACAGGGTCTCACTAAGTTGCAGCGGGCCTCACAAGTTGCTGAGGCTGGCCTCGAACCTGCGATGCTCCTGTCTCAGCCTCCCAAGTACTGGGATACAAGTGTGCAGCCACCATGCCCGGCTTGTGTTATTTTATTTAACCCTTCTATTAACTATTTATTGCTGCACAATAAATTTCCCCAACACTCAGGGGCTTAGAACAACATTACGGTTTGTGTAAGTCAGGAATTCAGGCACAGCTTAGCTGGGTCTTTTGGCTCAGGGTTTCTCGAACGGCTGGGGCTGGGTTTATCTCAAGGCTTACCTGGGGAAGGATCTGCTCCCAAGCCCGCTGGTGTGGCTGCTGGCAGGATTCAGGTCCTCGCTGGCTGAGGCTGCCCTCAGCTCCTTGGCATGTGGGTAGCTCACAACACGGCTGCGGGCTTCCTCAGAGCAAGAGAGAGAGATGGGCCCGAGAGAGTGTACACAACACAGAAATCACAGCCTTTAAAACCTAATCATGAAAGTGGCATGCTGTTGCTTTTTTTTTTTTTTTTTTGCGGTACCAGGGATTGAACCCAGGGGTGTTCTACCTCCACACTACACCCCGACCCTATTTTTTATTTTTTTATACTTTATTTTGAAAC
>PVJS01008171.1:0-53950 GCA_004027185.1 Glis glis | reverse complement strand
GAGAGAGAGAGAGGGAGGGAGAGAGAGAGAGAGAGAGGGGAGAGAGAGACAGAGAGAGAGAGAGAGAGAGAGAAATCAATCACGTGCACATGCGCGCTGAGGTTGGCCGTGAACCCGGATCCTCCGGTTTCCGCCTCCCAAAGTACTGGGATTACAAGCGTGCGCCACCATGCCCGGCTTACTTCAACTTTTTGAAGCAAGCATTGTAAATAGAACTTAAGTATAATTAGGTGTTTGTGCAGGAAAGCTACACATTTTGTAATGCTGTGAAGACTCATTTGGCTCTCCTAGACTAGAAAAGCATTCTCCTTCCACTGAATTCTGTATGTCCCATGCACTAGTGCATGGTATGAAGGTTTGGTAGCTGCTACCATAACACAAACTGGCTACAGAAGCACGGTGCATTTGTCTAAGTTTTAGTTCCTGAGTCCAGAGAAGCAGTTAACCAACTAGATCAGAAGTATCAACAGAAGCCAGGCGTGGTGGCGCACGCTTATTATAATCCCAGTACTTGAGAGGCTGAGACCTGAGGATCACAGGTTCGCGGCCAGCCTTGGCTACTTAGTGAGACCCTCCGCAACTTAGTGAGACCCTGTTTCAAAATAAAGAATAAAAAGAAAATAGGGCTGGGGGGGTAGCTCAGAGGTAGAATGCCTCTGGGTTCAATCCCCAGTACCGCAAAAAAAAAACCAAAAAAAACAAAAGAAGTAACAACAGCCAATATTTACTAGAGGCCATACAGCCATCTAAATATCATTATTAACTAAATGTAATCTTTATAACAATGCTTAATTTAGTAGATGAAGAAACTGAGCTTCAGAGTGAGTGAAGTACTCACATAAGGTCACAAAGCTCCCTAAGACACAAAGCTAGGTACATTCTCGGGACTTCAACCATTGTCGGACTTCCAGGTTCAAAATGGACCAAAATGAAGACTAGGAGAGGTGATGCATATGGTGTTCAGAGCAAAAGGGAAGAAAATATATTGAATACTTCCTATCTACCTTCTGCTTACTGTGATGCTTCTAGTTGATGAAGGTGGGTGGGACTGAATAAGGGTGTCGATAAGGAACATCATCATAGGATTTACTCTTTTGATCTAAATGCATGTTGTAATATTTATGACAGAAGTTTTCTTCTTTTATATAATAATAATATGATGAATGACTCCTAATCTCCTAAACAGCAGAAATTACATGTTAAAATTCTCTAACGGCGTGGTAGCACAGGCTTATAATCCCAGTACTTGGGAAGCTGAGATAGGAGGATCCCAGGCCCCTGGCCAGCCTCAGTAATTTAGCAAGGCCTTCCACAACTTTGTGAGACCATGTTTCAAAATAAAATATAACGTAGGGCTGGGGGTGTAGCTTGGAGATGCAATGCCCCTGGGTTCAATCCCTAGCAACACACACACACACACACACACACACACACACACACATGCATTCTTTGTGTCTTCCATTATACTTAATCCAATAGCATGGCTATATAGGTATGGTAGATTTGGTAAAACCAAACACTGATGGCTGAATGAATAAAATGATGCAGAGCTAATTATAAATTCAAGTTCAGAAACCACAGACATATACAAAACCTTTAGTCCATTACTTAGATCTGAGTTATGTCTTTGGGGGATTTATCCTGTTTATTTACAACCAGGAAGAATAATTTGTTTCTGAACTTCTATATGGATAATTCACTTCAACCTTACCAGAGAAAATGGATTTTAAGTAACTGTCGGTAGGTTTGTTTTTCTTTTGACTTACTTGCTTTAGAAAGGTCTATAACTCTCCATTCTGGATTTTAAGATGATACGATATGCATATTCATGTTTTTAGTGGCACAGTTCACCATAACCCAATTATGAAACCAACCTAGATGTCTGTCAACATGAAAACGGATAAAGACTGTGGTATATACACACAATGGAATTTTACTCAGCCATAAAAAACAAATTTCAGTCACTTGCAGGAAGATGGATGGAACTAGAGAATATTATGTTGAGACTAGCCAGTCTCAGAAAGTCAAGGGTAGTGTGTTTTCTCATATGGGGAGGCTAGAGAGAAAAAGAGGAACCAAGAGAGACCAGATAAACAAGGAGAAAGAGCAGCAGAGCCGAGCAGTGGAAGACGACTGGGAGAGGGAAGTGGGGAGGGGAAAAGGGAATATTGAGGAAGGAAACAGTTCAAATAATGTTATGCTCATACATGAAGGTATTACTACCAATCTCACTGACGTGTTCTGGGAGGGAGAAGTGAGGAGCAGGGTGTGACGCAGCGGGAAATACAGCACGAGACGGGTGCATGTATGTTGTTTGAATCTCACTATGATGTATAATTAAAATGCACCAATACAAGTATAAAAAGAACCCAAAAGGATATTGTAATTTGAACCTCATATAACTTTTCAAATAGACATTGTTGACGAATATGTAGAGAGCTCTATTTAAGTTATATTATCAACTCTTATCTTGAAGTAAGTAGCACTTATATACCTACTATAAAATTTTAGTCAAACACTGAATGTTTACTAGAACAATGCATATAATGATTTTTTTTCAGTGCTGGGAATTGGACCCAGTGTCTCTGGCGTGCTATGCAAGCATTCTACCACTGAGCTATACTCTTCAGCCCCTAAAGTAGCACTTTTAAAGAAATTGCAAACAAACGAGAGTGAATAGTTTAATATTACAAAATAATTCTTAATGGAGAAGGAAACATTGTCTGGGGCTTACACCTATGGGTGCACACACAGGTGTATCAAATGCAACACGAAGTAGTGGTGCCAATTTGACAGAAAAAGGAAATGTAAGGAAAGAAAAATATTCTGAGACTTATCCTTGAAGGCCAAGGGGAAGAAGATGGGATTGATGAAAGCAATTTGCGCTATAATATTTTTAAATATCTAAATAAAATTTGTATCTTAGAATAGTTTCTTTTTTTGTGTGTGTGGTACCGGGGATTGAACACAGGGGTGTTCTACCTCCTCGCTACGCCCCCGGCCCTATTTTTTATACTTTATTTTGAAACCGGGTCTCACGAAGTTGCGGAGGGCCTCACTAAGGAGACAGACAGAGAGAGAGAGAGAGAGAGAGAGAGAGAGAGAGAGAGAGCTGAGGCTGGCCGCGAACCCGGATACTCCGGTCTCTGCCTCCCAAAGTACTGGGATTACAAGCGTGCGCCACCACGCCCGGCCTCTTAGAATAGTTTTAGATCTACTGAAAGCTCTCAAAGACAGTATACTAATTTCCCACACTTGGTTTTCCCAAGTTGTTAACATCTTAGATTACTCTGGCACACTGGGCACAGCTCATGAGCCAATACTGATCCATTATTATTTACTGGACTCAGTTATTTATTTAGACTTTTTTCAGTTTTTCTTTGAAGGTCTTTTTTCTGGTCCATGATCCTGTTTAAGAGAGCAGAGTGCATTCAGTTGTGTCTTCTTAGGTCACTTTGAGCTATGACAGTTTCACAGCCTTTCCTTGCTTTTTCATGACCTTGACAATTTTAATGGAAATATTTTGTGAGATATTTTGTAGGAGGACCCTCCGTTTGTTTTATTCTCATGTTTTCTTTTTCAGATTAGGTGGGCTATGGTTTTGGGGGAGGAGGACCACAGAGATGAAGTACCATTCCCAACATATATCAATGGTGCATGCTACCAATGACATCATCCATGAATGTAATACTGGGCACCTGGAAAAGCTCATGTTTACCAGGCTTCTCCACTGTGAAGCTATTTTTCCAACCAATCACCCCTCTATACATCACTGCTTGGAAATGAGTCATTAAGAATGGCCAACTCTTAAGAGGTAAGGAGTTAGCTAGGTATGGTGGCATACACCTGTAATCCCAGTACTTGGGATGCTGAAACAAGAGGATGGAAAATTTGAGGAGAGCCTCAGAAATTTAGAGGCTGCTGAGGTCAGTGTCAGCAACTTAGCAAGACCTTGTTTTCCAAAAAATAAAATAAAAAAATGGCTCTGTGGTTAGAATGTGTAGAATGCTCCTGGGTTCAATCTAAATGATGAGCGCAGTATCTAACATACATTGTTAAGAATTTCTCTACAGAGGCATTTTGCCTTGTCTCTCCCATTCATTTATTTATTCAATCTTTTTTTTTTTTTGCAGTACCGGGGATTGAACCCAGGGGCGTTCTACCTCTACGCTACACCCCTGGCCCTATTTTTTATCCTTTATTTTGAAACCAGGTCTCACGAAGTTGCGGAGGGCCTCACTAAGTAGAGAGAGAGAGAGAGAGAGAGAGAGAGAGAGAGCTGAGGCTGGCCGCGAACCTGGATCCTCCGGTCTCTGCCTCCCAAAGTACTGGGATTACAAGCGTGCGCCACCACGCCTGTCTTATTCAATCATTTATATCAGCATAGAATCTAATCTTAATTTTATACTCAAAACATAAAAAATACTATGCTTATTTTGTCCTTCTGCAGATTGTCACTGTTGTGGCACAATTTCTTACTTTCTTGTCTTATAAGATGATGCAGGCTCATCTCGCCTCAGCCACAGAATCCGTCATTTCTTCCGGGAGGAATTAGAGAATGGTATTAGAAACCAAGATGTGGGCAAAAGTACTTTTAAATAATTATTCTCAACTTGTATATGGCCGGTTATTTTCTTCACATTGTTTGCAGTATTCATTAATTGTTTATATCTGCCGCAAGCTATGTGCCCACGATGCAGGTGGGAGGGCTCTTATCCTAGTCACCAGGTAACCAGAAAGACACAGGACTCTTTACTAAATCTGTTTCCATAGCAACAGCAGCCAGGAGAAGTTAGTCACACACCTGCTATCTATCTATCTATCTATCTATCTATTTATTTATTTGTTTGTTTATTTATTTTTGCATGGTGATCCTGAAGATTCAACTCAGGGACATTCTCTCTCTCAGCTACACCTCCAGCCCTGTGTTATTTTTATTTTGAGACAGGGTCTCTTTAAGTTGCTGAGGCAGGCCTCGAACCTGCCATCCTCCTGTCTCAGCTCCCCAACTGCTGGGATTAGAGGTGTGTGCCACCATGCCTGGCTATACACCTGCTCTTACAGCCTCTTCTGGGAAGTGACACTTCTCAGAATCCTTTGGTGAAAGGAAGCCTCTTGGCCACACTTCCCTTCAAAGGGAGCAAGGGAATGTCATCCCACTGGGCGCCAAGAAGGATGGAGAGAAAGACGGATTTGTCTGTGAAAACATGATTACGTACTTCAATAAAACTTACCACATTTTTAATAGAAATAAAATGGAATATAAATAAATATATGTAATTTTATTTATTTATTTATTTATTTATTTATTTATTTATTTATTTTTTGCGGTACCGAGGATTGAACCCAGGGGTGTTCTACCTCTGGGCTACACCCCCAGCCCTATTTTTTATACTTTTTATTTTGAAACCAGGTCTCACGAAGTTGCGGAGGGCCTCCCTAAGTAGCTGAGGCTGGCCGCGAACCCGGATCCTCTGATCTCTGCATCCCAAGTACTGGGATTACAAGTGTGTGCCACCATGGCCAGCTATCTATGTAATTTTAAATGCTCTAATATCTACTTTAGGAAAGCAGAAAGATTTGGAAAGTTTTCTTTTTTTTTCAATCTCTGCAAATTTATCGTTTAGTAAACTTATCTTTATATAATACAGAACAATTAAAGCTAACCAAGTGCAACAGATAAATAAGCCTGCCAATTACACAACATAGCTTTATACCAACGATGTGATTCAACCAGTTGTCAAAATTCCCAAAACAAAGAACCCAAATGACTTCCAACATACTATGGTAATCACTCAGATCACTGAAAATTTTGAGGCAGACCAGTGTTCCCAAATTGCAATACTACCCAATGGCTTTGTTGAGAAGCCTTCCTAAGAAAATGGACAAGGGCAAGGGCAGACTCCAGTGCCACCAGCACTCACTTATTCTTTTTTGCACCAAGGCAAGAGTATCTGGTTCACCCTTTTGGGAAAAGTTATTTTGTTTACATTATTATAAGGGATTTGTGATGTCTGTAAAATGTAACCTAGGAAGGATATTTCAACCATCTAATCAGAATGGATCTGGATTATTACTCTGTAAATTCACAGCAGTAGATAATATAAGTTTTTGTTGAATGTATTAACATCGTATGGTCTGAAGTTTTTATTTGGCACATTTAAATAAAATGTTTCTAACTAGATTTTTGATTCGTGTTCAATATTAACATTTTTCAATTTGGTAAACATCAGGAGTCAAACTTGATAATTGTTATTAACCATATTCATACAGACCTACATTCAAAATTTAATGGTATTGGTTAAGTCTTGAATATTATTAACTGTTCTATACAAAACACTTGGCCAGGATCTTAAGGGACTTTGAAAGTTTTCTAATACTATTAAATTGAGTAGGATCTTTCTTCCTCCCTCCCTCCCTCCCTCCCTCCCTCCCTCTCTCCCTCCCTCCTTTCTTTCTCTTCCCTCCCTCCCTCCCTCCCTCCCTCCCTTCCTTCCTTCCTTCTTGTACTATGGATAGAACCCAGGAGCATTCTACCTCTGAGCCATAACCCATAATTTTGAAACAGGGTCTCGCTAAGTTGCAGAGGGTGTCATTAACTTGCTGAGGCTGTCCTCAAATCTGTGATCCTCCTGTTTTGGCCTCCCAAGTACTGAGATTATGCCATCATGCCTGGCTAATATATTTGCTTTACCCCCCGTATTCAAAATGTTATGCCTTTTAAATAGATAATCAGTGTAAAATTATTGAGATATTTTGTATGCATTTTCATTCTAAGTCTCTGAAATCTTTTTTTATTATACTTTTATTGGTGCATTGTAATTATACATCATAATGAGGTATAGAGTGATAGGAACATACATGCACAAATCTATGTGGCATTTTATCCTTAGATTACATCTGTGGTTTAAACAAACCACATTTTAAATGCTCAATGAAGCCGGGCGTGGTGGCGCACACTTGTAATCCCAGTACTTTGGGAGGCGGAGACCGGAGAATCCGGGTTCGCGGCCAGCCTCAGCGCGCGTGCGCGATCGATCGATGGATCGATCGATGGATCGATCGATCGATCTGTCGCTCTCTCTCTCTGTCCCTCTCTGTCTCTGTGTGTGTGTGTCTCTCTCTCTCTACCTAGTGAGGCCCTCCGCAACTTCGTGAGACCCGGTTTCAAAAATAAAGCATTAAAAAATAGGGCCGGGGGTGTAGCGCGGAGGTAGAACGCCCCTGCGTTCAATCCCCGGTACCGCAAAAAAAATAAAAATAAATAAATAAAATAAATGCTCAATAAATATATGACTAAAGGCTGCTGTCTTGAACAGTATAGGCAAAGACAGTGACTGCCACATGGTAGACATTTGACAATTTTAAATGATTGTAAACTGTAAATATTTTCATATATAGTCTTATTCCTTTATCATACTCATAGTGCTTTGGTCTTAAATTTTATCTTTTCAAATTCTTTCCTCCTTTGCATCTACCCAATTGAAATATAACCCAAATTTCAGGGATATTTGTGAAAATTAGATTTCAATACTTTCATCAGAAAACCATTACAAATGCCTTTTATTTTTTCCATATACTTACCTGTTTGCTGCTTTTCGTTTTATGTCTGTACCTGCCATTCCTTGCTGCATTCCCTGTATAACATTTGGGTGTATTTAAGGGACCACAGGACTTAAAGAATTATGCCAAATTTAATCAGAGTTTATGAAGTTTATACATGTAGTCTTCATCCAAGCTGATGTTAAAATGTGAAGATTCAATTCAAAGGTAGTATCTAGGAGAGTGTGAAATGCCGAAGCGTAGTTCTAAGGCCTGGGGTTATGTCTACAACCGTTCAATAAAATCCCACAGTGTAAAATAGCTTCACACTGCCATAACACCCTCCTTTGTTCTTACATTTTTAAAAAAATCTGCCTGTTGTTTACATTTGTTTCTTTGAGAATGTTTGAAGCAACATTCAAAAAGGCACAAGCATTCTAAATGAAAAAATCAAGGTTATGAAATGATATGGACCACAGAGAAGGAATCAACTTTTCCCCAGAATAATGATTCTTTTTGGAAGACCTGCTCATCTACCATGTTTAGAATTGGCTCATAACGCCAGACAGGTGGCCCATGATTTGAAAATTAATACCTCCTAATGCAATAACAATGTGTCTCCAGAAAACTCATGAATTACACATTTCCAGGAATCTTTATGTGAAAAGGGCTTAACATGACGTGGTGCTGTTTTTGTCTTTGAGTTGTAATAAAATGAAAATAAATGAGAGCCTGTGGTTTGGCAAATGATGTCACAGTTGATCCGTGCCTGAAGTCTTATTTATGTAAGAAGGCTTGTTTTAATGTGGTGCTGACTTTCTTCTGAGCTGTAATTGTAAGCAACTGTAATCAGGGAAAAATCTTTTTGGTTTGGGCAGCCATGAGAATGTAGCTCACTGTCTTCCAAAGATGGGGAGAGTCGCTGCCAAGAGGGCCTGGCTGTATGGAGCTTTGCAATCGTCCCACACTTCCGACACAGACTCTTTGCACCCAGTGACTGATGGCAGGAGGATGGACGCTGTGCTCTGAACACTCTCCAAAGCTTGTCTGGCTCCTCCCCTGTTTGTTCTCATGCATTTCCTTGAAGAAATGTCTTGCACATTAAATCCCTCTTAACCCTGCTTCTCGTAAGACCTGGACTAATCACTTGGACTTTTGGGTCTTCTTATCATCACAGCAGGGTGGAGGAGCAGAGTGAGGGGCAGTCCTGTGGTCCTGATGGCCTCAGCTGGTGCAGGGTGTTGGAGTCAGAACTGGACAAGGAGCGCATGAGCAGAGGACACTGGGGATTGCAGCAGCTCAGCCTGGGAGCTGAGGGCCATTGGGGTGAAAGGACAGTGGTAACAATGGGAGATGCATTGTTTCCAGGGAGGATTGAACCTGAAAATATAGGAAGGATAATGGGGGCCAGGTTTCTGACTTTTAGAGGCAGGGGTTTAAAAAATATGGAAATAGAGAACATGATATACAATCTGTGGTGATGGTTTTGTCAGTGTGAACTGGCTGTTTTCAATGTGGAAATGTAGTTATAAATGTGTGTTTGCATAATATGTATTCCTCAGTTCTGTCTGAGGATAACAATATACCAGTAATAGTGAGCATATCTGTCATGTAGATGGTGGTTTCTCTTGAACAGTATTCATTAAAGAAAATGGGTTTCCAAAGGCTTCTTACAGAACTTGAGAAAGAAAAGCAGCCTGGAACATGATTTTGTGTCAGAAAGTAAGAAAATGTCACAAAAAAATGATAGTGATGTCAAAAGGACACAGAAGGCAGCTTGGAAAGGTTCCCACTGACCAAATTTGGGACCATTTTGGAACAAGATTCATAATAGTCAATGGAATTAATCCGCAAGTACATACTAACATAAATAAAGAAGAGATGGATTTTCTTTCTGATAATGTTGACTAATAAACATAGAAGAGTAATAGAATTACAAAAATCCCACAATTAGACAACAGACATAATAATGATTAATTCAGCCAAGAAATATCAGTGGATGCTAAAACCATGGGTAGAAATTTGATGAGAAACAATTTATTTACAAGTTTGAAAACATTTTCCCACAAATAGTTAAAGGACATACAGAGAGGGAAGAAAACCTATCAGGGGCCCCCTGAGCCAAGGGGTCAATGCTAACTCCACTAGTAGGAGAATTCAAAGTCATGTTTGACCCAATAGGATGATAACAATATAGCAGCATCTCTTTGCAAAATTCTTCCCCCAAATGTCTGCCTGATTCTCATCATGGGACAATATCAGAAAAAAAAGAGGTTCATTAAAAATGTATAGAACTGGGAGATCCCAGTTATTAGTTTTCTTCAGATCAAATAGCTTGAAAGAACATCGGAAGCAGAAGAATGTTGTCATGGACAACTTTGTCTTCGGTTTGCTGAAGAGAAGGGAGGAAGGGTGCCTCTCAGGCTGGGTTTGATGGGTTGGGGAAGACTTTTCCCCGCGTGCTGTCCACAGCTCCCTGGAAATTGTTTACTAGCTCTTTCCCCAGTCAAGGAGTTAATATCTAGAATTTTCTTTCATTGGTAGCAAAGACTCAAACTCCATCTGACTGAAAACCTTCCAGGCTTAAATTTGTATGCTTACATTTATTTAGAATTGATCTATGTAACAGAATTATATTTTCATATATTTGTTGCTATCTTTATTTTTTATTTTTTGGGAGCTGGGAGATTGAATCCAGGGATGTTCTACCTCCAACCTAAACCTCAGCCCTTTTTATTTTTTATTTGGAAATGGGGTCTTGCTAAGTTGCGAGAGCCTTACTGTTGAGGCTGTCCTCAAACCTGCAATCCTCCTGTCTCAGCCTCCTGAATACTGGGATGACAGGTGTGCGCCACCATGCCTGGTTATTTGTTGTTATTTTAAAAATTAGACTACTTGAGGTAATAGATTTGAAGACAATCATAAAAGACAGTGTACAAACATAATAAGCCTTTCTCTCATTTCCCCGCTACTTGTCATGGACATATATTTTAAAAAGAGTCACAGCAAAAAAGAAGGAACAAGAGCAGGAACGGGAACAAGAGAAGGAGATGAAAAAAACAAAACAGACAAGACGAATTGGGAGAGGAGTGGGGGCAGGAAGAAAGCCTATTTATTAAGGGTGCTCCAAATGCAAGAATGAAATGACATTTTTTAGGTTTATACTATGTGCCAGAGACTGTTCTAAATGCTTTTTTATATTGCTTAGAGAGTCAGAAAGGAAGTTGAGAGTAACTTTATTTCTTGCTCAGTAGTTGGTGCATAAGGACCAGGTATCTCTTCCTCAAAAGCTTAAGCCCTTTCCTTAGCAATGCAGGTAAATAGTTGAATAGCTGTGCAACTCTTGAAATTAAGCATGGAAATGCCCACCAGGTGTCAGAGTTTACATGATTTAATGTGTTTCTTTCAATATAGTTTTTCTTTATTGAAGGAATTTGAGCAAACAACTAAAGCAGTCTAAAGTGCATTGAGTTTTACACACTTCAAAATGTGCTATATGGAAAATTTACTGTCTTGGAATATCATCAAAGCATTGACGTTTTTGAGCATATTCAGTTTGTTAAAGTATTGATGTATTCTAAGATATTTTAGGTAAAGTAAAACATTACCTTAAGATTTTGTGCAACCCTGCCAGGCGTGGTGGTGCACACTTGTAATCCCAGTACTTGGGAGGCGGAGACCTGAGGATCCAGGTTTGCGGCCAGCCTCAGCTACTTAGTGAGGCCCTCCACAACTTTGTGAGACCCGGTTTCAAAATAAAGGATAAAAAATAGGGCCGGGGTAGAACACCCCTGGGTTCAATCCCCGGTACTGCAAAAAAAAAAAAATTTGAGTAACCCTAAATATTCTAAAAATGGTTAATGAATGCTATTAGGTTGTCAAATAAATTGTTATTAAAATTGTATGAAGAAAGCTGGGCATGGTGGTGCAAGCCTATAATCACAGTACTTGGGAGGCTGAAACAGGAGGATCCCAGGTTCAAGGCCCGCCTCAGCTACTTAGTGAGACACAGTTTCCAAATAAAACAATAAAATAGGGCTGGGGGTGTAGCACAGAGGTAGAATGCTCCTGGGTTCAATCCCCAGCACCACACTGAAAAAAAATTGTATGAATAAAGTGTCCTCCAAATTCTTAACAGAAATTATTAACAGAAAATGCTCAAAGTGAATGATTCAGTTTTGAGAAATATATATGTATGTATATGTATATATATATATATATATATATATATATATATATATAACTATCTCAATACAAAGAACATTTCCATAAATCACAAAAGTTCCTTCTGCTTCTTCCTGGTCAGTTTCCATAACCCTTGATGCTAAATCCATATTTCTATCATTTTAAGTTAGTTTTGCCCTTTCTAAAACTGCATGTAAATGGAATTTGTACAGTGCTATTTGATTCTTGGCTCGTTCTATCCAGAACAGGGTTTAACATTGTTCATGTTTTGAGGTATAATAATAGTTTCTTTCTTTTTATTGAGTAATATTCATTGTATGAATAAATGGCAAGCTGCTTACCCATTCTTTTGTTGACGGACAGATGGGTTGATTTTGGCTACTGTGAATAAATCTGATTGGACCTTCTCATTCAAGAGATTTTGCGGACATCTCTTTTATCTGTTTTCAGTTCTCTTGGCTTAGAGTTATAGGGTCAGACTATAGGTGTGCATTAAATTTTTAAGCAATTGTTAGATTTCCACTCCCACTAGCACAATGTGTCAGAATTCTGGCTGTTGCAAATCCTTTCCAACATTTTGTGTTGTTAGTCTTTTTACTTTAAGTGTAAAGTCAGTATGTCATGGTATGCTTTTAAATCCTTTCAGCAGAGCTAAAAGATGGCCATGGGAGATGCTCGGCTGATCATTAGGGCTGCCATGAATATTTCAGATTCCCTCTGTATCTGCATGCATAATTAGATTGTACTTCTCTATCGCTAAACTTTAGATGTGGCCACATGACTTGCTTTAGTAATAAAATGAGGGCGAACATGATGGGTGGCGCTTCTGCGAAGAAAATGTAAAGCCCCCGTATAATTTACCACATTTCATTTCTCCTGCCACTGTGAATTTAGAAACACACAGCCATCAGCTTGAATCTGAATGAAAACAGTCAGCAGACCTGGCTGAGCACAGGTGTGAGAGATAGAAATCACCTGTACTCCTTTAAGCCTTGGAGATACTTGTACTGATTTCCACTGCAGCCTTAGCTAACCTGTTCTGAAAGTGGGATTTGGTTTTAAATATGGCTTGCCCTGTTTTAGTATACTTTAGTTATCCTTGAACTCAGCATCATGTGTAAGAGAGATCAGAATGGGTTGGAAGGAAATTAAGCTTTGTAATGACTACCCATGTGAAAGAATATGTATTACGAACTTCAGTTATTCTCTGAGGACTTGGAAGACTCACTTCCCTTGCAAGGTAATTTTTTTTGTCATTCAAATGAGGCATCTGAGGTTAGAGCTTTGACTAACTTCAGGTTTATAAAAACGAGTGATGGGGTGGATGGTGGCTATTTCACTTTCTCTCTTCTTGTTGCCCTTTGCTATTTGAAATTGTGATATGTTGCCCAGGCATGGTGGCACACACTTGTAATCCCAGTACTTGGGAGGCTGAAACTGGAGGATCCGAGTTCGCGGCTAGCCTCAGCTACATAGTGAGGCCCTCTGCAACTTAGGGAGACCCTGTTTCAAAATAAAGAATAAAGAATAGGGCTGGGGGTGTAGCTTGGAGGTAGAATGCCCCTGGGTTCTATCCTCAGTACTGCAAAAAAAAAAAAAAGAAATTGTGATATGTTCTCTATATCAATATTGTCTGCACCAACTCTTATGTAGCAGTGAAAACAAGGAATATAGAAAGCAATGCATTTCTACAGGGTAATAAAAGTAGAGTAGTTAGCCCAGTGTGGTGGTGCATGCCTGGAATCCAAGTACTTGGGAAGGTGAGTGGGAGGATCACAGGTTCAAGACCAGTCTAAGCAATTTATGGAGATTCTCAGCCAACAAGCAAGACCCTGTTTCAAGGTAAAAAATTAAGAAAAAGGGCTGTGGGTATAGCTCAGAGGTAGAATGTCCCTGGGTTCAATCCCCAGTAATACACACACACACACACACACACACACTCACACATACACACGAACAGGTGACAAGCTGGACAAGACAGAACTCCACAGGTCCTGAAGACACATGGATAGTAGGAAATATAGCTATAAATAAAATGGAATTTCAAAGTCTGAATGAGGAATCCATGTTCAGAATCACTGTCAATGTTTGACCTTAGGAAGCTCGAGGACAGAATTGGCAGCAGTGCCGGGTCGTAGAACAATTTCCACTCAGTTTCTAAAAGTGAGGCATGTTTATCACATTGCTGAATGAGAATAATCTTCATTCATATTCTCAACAGTCACATTTTTCCCAAGTGATATGAACACCGTAACTTATATGACCTGTTATAGCCTGTTATAGCACAGGGTTCATTATGGTTATATTTCTAAGCAATACTTTCATTTCAGTATATATGAAAGAGGTAAAGAACAAAAACTAGAAGATCCTTCTTTGGCCTTGAGTCTTGACATTGAAAGACACGACTGTTTATTTATAAATATTTGGGGGACTCGCTTATATTTGGCACTTACTTCAAATCTCAAAAAATCAGTAAGGACTTGAATCCTATACAATATATTTTCTAACCACTATGAAAATAAGCTAGAAATCAACAACAGATAAATGACTGGATGATCTCTAAACATTTGGATTAAGCAGTAAACTTCCAAATAACTCAAAGGCCAATATATAAAAATAGAATGTACACTAGAAAATGTTTTTGACTGAATGGTAGTGAAAATGTAATACAGTAGTTTTGGAGGATGGATCTAAAGCGAGTGTTTGGAGGTAAATTACTGCTTTAACACATCTATCAGAATATAAGAAAGGCTGAAAAAAAATGACCCAAGCTTACAGTTCATAAAACCATAAAACCAGTAAATTGAATTCAATAAGGGAATGCAGAAAATAAAAACAGAAAATCAACAAAACTGAAAGAGTGTTCTTCAAAAGACTGAATAATATCCGATAACATTCTAGGGAGACTAATTTTAGAAAAGTAGAGGAAAACCACAAATTATCCATCTGAGATATGAAAGAGGCGACATCACTGCAGATGGTGTAGACATTGGAAATACAGTCAGAGTATACCTTGATACTCAGCATTCAAAGTCATTAGGAAAATTCAAATAGAAACAACAGGATACCACTTTATACCCATAAGGATGGCTACTAAAAAGAAAAAGGAAACAGCAAGCACTTGGTGAGGGTGTGGAGGAACGAGGACCTTCATACATCTCTCTGATGGAAATGTAAAACAGCACAGCCTCTTCCTCTGGCAGTTCCCCAAAACCTTAAACATAGAGTTAGCATGTGACTTGGAAAATTCCACTCTTAGATATATACCTCCCAAATTGAAAACATATGTTCAAGCAAAAATGTTTTACACAAGTGTCCAGAGTAACAGCATTCATAACGTCCAGAAAGTTGAAACAACCCAAATGTCCATCAACTAATGAATAAACAAAACATGATGTACCCATAACAATGGAATATTGGTGGGCCATAAAAAGGAAGACGGTGCTGAGACGTGACAGGACATTGAAAACATCGTACTCAGTGAAAGAAGCCAGGCACAGAAGGTCATAGAGTGTATAATTCTATTTATAGGGAATGTCCAGAATAGGCAAGTTTATAGGGACCCAAAGTAGATTAGTGGTTGTCAGAGGCTGTGGTAGGGGGTAGGGAGGAAATACTGCTAACAGGCATGTGATCTTCTTTTGGGCTAGTAAAAACATTCTAGAGTTAATAATGACAATGTTTGCACAATCTCATAAATATTCTAAAGCCCACTGAATTGTACAGTTTCAAATGATGCATTTTATAAATATGAGAATTGTATCTCCATGACAAAGTAACACATTATGATGACCTTTATGCTAAGATGTTTGAAAACAAATGAAATGAGCAGGGTCTCAAAAAACAACACTTGCATAAGGATTATTGTATGAGGAGTATAATAATTGCAACTTGCATAAGAATTATTAGCATAAGAAAACTAAACTAGCCATGTCTGTTCAAGAGATTGAATTTGTGATTTAAAAGCTTCCCAGACATACACAAAAACTTGAAGCCTACATAGATTCACTGGTGAGTTCCTCCAAATATTTAAGGAAGAAATAATTTATAGAATATCAAACTGTACAAACACTTTTCAGAACACAGAAAAGGAAGGGGATTATTTTCAACTTGTTATGAGTCCAGTATAACACCGATGCCAAAAATGCAGCAATTTTGCAAGAAAAGAAAAATAAGGCTATGTTCTGTCACCAACGCAAATGCATAAATCCTAGACGAGGTAATGCACATGTGGTTTATTCCAGGAATGCGAGATTGGTTAAACATTAGAAAGTCAATTAATGTGCTTTACCATTCTTTATCAAATAAAGGAGAAAAATCATATGAGTAACTCCAGGGATGCAGAAAAATAATTTGATAAAATCCAACACCCTTTTGGCATAAAAAACTTTCAGGAAAACAGGTAAGAGAGGGATTTTCCTTAATTTGATAAAGGATATCTAAAACAATGACAACTGACAGCTAACATCAACATAATGATGAAATACTAAGCACTTCTCTCCTGAAGTTGGAAGCAAACATGGATGTCCAACATTAGTGCTTGGATTCACTATCATACTGCAGTTCCTAACTGATGAAATGTGAAAGAAAAACAAAAATATGGTCTGGAAAGTAAGAAGAAAGATGTCATTATTTGCAAATATAAGAATAATTGGTATAAATATCTACAAACTATTAGAAGGAATAATAACGTTTAGTAAGATAACTGGTTAATATATAAAATACACTGAATATTTGTTAAAGTAGCAATTAGAAAATTAAAGAATCGTTTTTTCAATTTACAATAAAACACCATATTCATTGAATGAAAGACACACTTTTGTTAAGATATCAGATCTGCCCAGATTTATACAGATTTCATGTACACTAAATCAAGCTACCAGCATTTTTTCTTGTGGCAAGTTGATTATAAACATGCAAAAAACCCCTAAAATATCTAAAGAAATATCTAAAAAATACCAGACATTAAGATCATTTTAACCCACAATGATGAAGATAGCGTTCTATTGGTGCAAGTGTAGAAAAAATAACCACTGGAAGAAAATACATTCTGAGAGACAGATTTTCATTGTATTATGTTTTGTTAAATCAGATTATACAGTAATCCAATTAAACAAAATTACAAAGACAATGTAGAGATGGAAGGATAGTCTATTCAATAAGTGGTACCCTGTTGGTATTTCTGTGAAAAATGACTATATGAACAAAAATAATTTTGAGATTGAGTCTAGACCTGAATCTGAAAGGTAAAACAATACAGTTTCTGGAATAAAATATGAGAAAATATATTCCAGATTTTGGGATAGACAAAAATAATCTAAACGTTGTTCCAGAAAGCACTAACCTGTACTGTATTTATTATTATTATTATTATTATTATTATTATTATTTTGTGGTACTGGGGATTGAACCCAGGGGCACTCTACCTCTGAGTTACGCCCCCAGCCCTATTTTATTTTTTACTGTGAAACAGGGTCTCACTAAATTGTGGAGGGCCTCACTAAGTAGCTGAGGCTGGCCACGAACCTGCGATCCTCCTGTCTCAGCCTCCCAAGTACTGGGATTACAAGCATGTGCTACTATGCCCAGCTGTGTACTGTATTTTTTTTAATGACATATTGTGTTCATCAATAAACAATAATAACAGAGTACTCACAAAAGTCAGACTGGGAGGAGACATTTTCAAAACACAAATTTTAGAAGGTATTATTGCTCAGTATACTTAAATAGATATTTTTTCTTGTGGCACTAGGGATTGAACCCAGGGGAATTCTATCTCTGAGATAGATGCTTCCCCCAAGCCCTATTTTATTTTTTTATTTTGAAATGGCGTCTTCTAAGTTTTGAGGATCTTGCTACATTGCTAAGGCTGGCCTCAAATCTGTGACCCTCCTGTCTCAGCCTCCCAAGTATTGGGATTACAGGTATGCACCACCACTTCCAGCTCAATTTTTAAATTTTTTGATGCTTGGTGTTGAACTCAGGGCCTGGTGCTTGCTAAGCACATGTTCTAAACTTTTACAGATCTTCAAGGCCGACAATCCAAAGATTTGAATAAGCACATAACATAAGGAGATATCCAAATGTCAAAGAAACATATGAAAATGTGCTCACCAGTGGTAGTCATCAGTAAAATGCAAATGTAAATATTGCACAATACCACAATATGGCCCTGGAATTGTTCCAATTAAAAGGATTGGTATACATGATAAAATATATCATATATAATATATCAATATATAAATATATCAATATATAAATAAATATAATATTTATATAAATATAAAGTATATCAATGTATGATAAAACATATATTGTGAGGATGAGGAGCAATGGAAAGTTCATGCATTGCTGGTAGGAAATGTAAATGCGTACACTCATGTAGGAACACTGGAGGCAGACAGACTAAAGCCAAATCTACTTACACCTGTGACTCAGCATTGCTACTCCTGGATGTATAGTAAGAAAAATGAATGCAAATTTTTTGTCACTACATGAACATAATGATATTATACGCAATAATTAGAAAAAAATAAAAATGAACAGCAAATCTGGAAATAGCCCAAACATCTATCACTAGTAGAATACCTATATAAATTGTGGTATATTCATACAAAGGAAATCTATACTATAGTGAAGAACCACTGCCCTTGGCAACAACATAAATATTACATATATTATGTTGCATGAAAAAATGTTGATAGAATAATAAAGAATCTATGATTCTACTAGCATAAAGTTAAAAAAAACCAAGCAGACTAACTATAATATTCAAAGGCAGAATTATGGACGCCATTGGTGGGATGACCAACTGGTTGGGAGCATTAGGGGAGCCTGTATTTTATATCATATCTATGCATAATTATTTACCCTTGTTGCCTCAAATTTGCATTATTAAATGATGCAGAAATTTTTTTATAGTTAATTTTGGTTGGCTTAATTTCCCCTGAGAGCTGAACTAAATAGCATGAATCTGTAAGGAGAAAGAATGCTGACATTCTAATAAGTCATTATGGAGAATGTTCATGATTTAACAAATGGAATCTCAGATATTTTGTAAGTCCTAATTGACGCTACTGGCATGTTTTGATGTCTGTGTCTGGTATAACGAGGATCATAAAAGCTAGCTGGCTATTTCTGCCTCCTTGCATGATTTTATTAAAAGTATATCATCAAGCCGGGAGCAGTTGTGCACACCTGTAATCCCAGTACTGCAGAGGCTGAGACAGGAGGATTGCATGTTCAAGGCCAGCCTCAGCAACCTAGCAAGACCCTATTTCAAAATTTAAAAAGTAATAATAAGAAGTCCTAGGGTCTAGCTCATAGGTAGAACACCCCTGGGTATTGGATTGGTTCTATACTAAAGCAAGCATGCAGTTTCCATACACACTAGTTTCACTTAACACGATATCATGCAAAGCAAGGATGGGCTGTGATTATTAACCTCTATTTTAGATTGTAAAGTTATAAATTAAAGGGAGGAAGATAAAATTTTTTTTCCATTTTAGAATATCATATTAGAAAAAAGTAATTTGTACTTGTAATGCCAAGTACTGGAATTAGAGGCATGTACCAAGAGATTTACAGGTATTTTTAAAAGTTGACAAAGATACTTTCTTCTTGATCTTTTTCCTTCTTCTGAATATTCTTATTGCTAATACATTGGAATTTCTAGAATTTTCTATTTCTAAGAAATCACCCATAAAAAAACATTTGAAGCTATTCATGCTATTGAGAAATTAACCTGGAAATCAGAGATTCCAATGTAGCTACTTACAGTTTAGTGCTTTTTAACCTTTGATGTTTACATTTTTGTATTTATTTTAATAAACATAGAAATATTGAAAAGATATACAAACCACCTATATCATTAACACTTAATCAACCCACCTTAAACTTCTGCTATATGAATTTCCAGATAGTTTCCACTCGTCAAATTCTTTAAATATGCCATGTAGCTTGATGTTTATGAAAAAACGCAGGAGACATTTATGAGTCATCCCTTCAAAAGATCTTAATTATATTATGTTACATGAGATTAGCCAGTCCCAGAAAGTGAAGGGTCATATGTTTTCTCTCATATGTGAAGCTAGGGAGTAATTGGGATACCAGAGGGACTCCAGATAATGCAGGAGGAACTCCAGTGGAGCCAGGGAGGTGGTCTAGGGGAGGGTGAGGCGGGGGAGAGGGAGAATTAATGAAGGAAACACTTCCATTGACAGTATGTACATATGTGAGAATACCAAGGTCAACTCTAATATCCTGTATAGGAAAGGGGAGGGAGACAGGAGAAAGGTCACCAAGTGTTGTGTGCATGTATGCCATTATCCGTTATTAGTTACATTATGATGGGAGACTATAATGCATCAATAAAAGTATAAAAAAAAGCCGGGTGTGGTGGTTGCAAGCCTGTAGTCCCAGTACTTGGGCGGCTGAGACCGGAGAATCTCAGGTTCGCGGTCAGCCTCAGCTACTTAGTGAGACCCTCTGCAACTTAGTGAGACCCTGTTTTAAAATAAAGAATAAAAAATAGGGCTGGGGGTGTAGCTTGGAGGTAGAAGCCCCTGGGTTCAATCCCCAGTACTGCAAAAATAAATAAATAAATAAATAAATAAATAAATAAATAAATAAGATCTTAATTAGCCACACTTGTAATCCCAGTACTTGGGAGGCTGAGACAGGAGAATTGCAGGTTTGCAGCCAGCTTCAGCAACTTAGTGAGGCACTATGCAATTTAGTGAGACTCTGTTTCAAAATAAAAAATAAAATAGGACTGGGGGTTTAGCTCAGAGGTAGAATGCCCCTGGGTTTAATCCCTAGTTAAAAAAAAACAATTTAATTACTTGCAACTATTCTAAAAAAATCATTTAAATTTGTGATTAAGATGTTGTAATTGGTATCAAGTACTATAAGAAACACCCCATCTCGTGTATTTCTTGCCTCAGCATTTAAACTATAAAATCTTTTTTTTCTTTTTTTATTGGTGCATTGTAATTATACATTTAATAGGTGTTAGGTTATAAGAGTCATACATGCACACATTGCCCGATTTGCCCTCCCTCAAATCCCACCCCGTTCCCTCCCTTTAGTGCTTTGCACAGTGATTTGAGTTTTATAAGTTTGGATGTATACCTCCTGCACTTTAGTGTGTTACCCTCCACCCCCCTCCCAAAACTATAAAATCTTGCATGGATTGCTTTAAAGAAACACAAGGGCTATGATGTATTTTTATGAAGTACTTATCACACATGTGTATTTCAGGACCTATGGAAGCTTCTATTAGGATAGAAGCTTTATCTCATCTTCTGGTTGCCAGCTTCAGAGCTACTTCTCTGAGTGACTACAGACATAGGCACCCTTACAAAAGTGTTTTTAGACCATTGTGGTCATGAAGCCATCTGTAACATATTTATTTTTTAATGTAAGGTAGGAATCAAACTTTCTATTTTCTTTTAAAAGAAGGCCACTTGACCTAATCCTTTTATAAAATAGTCCATGATTTCTCCATTAATTTAGTTGCTATTTTTATCATGAACTGAAATAGTAAAAATACACGGGTCCAGCCTTTTTATTATTTTCATGAATGAATATGTTTACTAAAACCATAGTGGCTTTTAACTACTATGACCTTGTACATTTTGGTATTTAACTGGACAACTTCCCTGAATGTTCATATTCTTGAATCCAGGCTGCCAAAGGAGATAAAAATTCATAAGTCATGTAGTCCATTTTTGGAAAAGGGCTTAGCTTACACAAGCTAAAATTCTTTCTTAAAAATAGTAGGAGATGCTTGTCTAAGCCCAAAGAACTTGTTGAGCCTGAGTTATTACAGTCAGCTATTTGATTCTCATTCTTACTTCTCTCCAGGCTAGATTCAGTGATTTTTTTTCAGTCCCTTTACTTCTGCTCTTTATTTAGATTTCTTTTTCCTTCTCAATTTAGAAATATTGTTTTAATGTCTTCATTACATTTTCCAATCTTTTTTATTGACATATCATTTGCATACTATAACATTCAATCATTTAAAGAATAAAATTCAGTGTTTTCTCTTTTTTTGTGTGTTTTTTAGAAAATACACAGTTGTGCAACCAACTGTGAGTTGAGATTGGGACAGGGCGAGAGATAGACGTCTAGTTTCAATCTTCTACATGTGAATATCCATTTTTTTCTGCACCCTGTTGAAGAGGCTGTCTCTTCTCGAATGTATGTTTTTGGCACCTTTGTGTAGAATCATGTTAGGGCCTGCCTGTCCTTTTATATATACTTTATAAAATTGGGTATTCTAACATTTGGTTCATATACATTTATAATTGTTACATATTCCTGATGTATTGCTCTCTTGCTTAATATAAGAGAAGGTCTTAATACAAGACCTTCTCTTAATACAGTGACCTTCTCTGTTTCCTGATTTCACCTTGGAGCTTATCATGTCAGATATAAGTACAGGCATACCTGTTTGCTTTTGGATTCCATTTGCTTGGGATTTATTTTTTCCATCTGTTCACTTTCAGTATGTGTGTCTTCACGGGTTATACGAGTTTCTTGTATGCAGCATAGCGCTGGGTCTTATTTTTTTTAAAACCATTCAGTCAGTCTGTGTCTTCCAAGTGGAGAATTCAGACCATTTACAGTCAGAGTTATTACTGAAAGGTACATACTCATTCCTGTCATTTTGTTGATGTTTTTCTGGTTATTTTGAATATTCTGTTTTGTTTCTTCTTCCCTTAATCATCTTGGAAATTTGACTGTCTTGGTCATGTTTGATTCTTTTTTGTTTCAACTTTGTGCTGAAACAGTGGGGTTCAACTAGTGGGGTTCTTCTTCCATGTGCTCTCATGACATGTTGATGTTTGCTCCTCTTCTGGGTGTAGGATTCCCTACACATGTTCTGTAATGCTGGCCTAGTGAATCCCCTTAGTTTATGCTTATCTTGAAAGGTCTTTATTTCTCCTTTGATTCTGAAGGGAAACCTTGCTGGCTCTAATAATCTAGGTTAGCAGTTAGTACATCATTCCATGCCTTCCTTGCCTTTAGAGTTTCTGCTAAGTAGTCTGCTATTAGTCTCATGGTTTGACTATAAATGTGACTTGCACTGCTTTCTTGCAGCTTTTAATATTTTTTCTTTGTTCTGTAATTTTTGGCAATGTAATTATAATCTGTTGTGGAGAGGTTCTTTCCTAGTAATGTCTATTTGAGTTTTAAGCATCTCCTATGCCTGTATGTCCAGGTGTTTTGGGAAATTTTCTGATATTATTTAAATAAATGCCTTCCTTCCCCCCTCTCTCCATCCTCTTTCTTTTCCCTTCCCTTCCTTTCTCTTCCCTTCCCTTCCCTTCCCTTCCCTTCCCTTCCCTTCCCTTCTCTTCCCTTCATATCTCTCTCTTTTTCTCTCTCTCTCACTGGGGATTGAACCCAGGGGCATTCTACCTCTGAGCTATACCCCCAACCCTATTTTTTATTCTTTATTTTGAAACAGGGTCTCACTAACAGGGCCTCGAACCAGCAGTCTTCCGGTCTCCCAAGTACTGGGATTACAGGCTTGCACCACCATGCCTGGCAACTGAATAGGTTTTCTTTTTTTTTTTTTTGCGGTACCGGGGATTGAATGAATGCAGGGGCGTTCTACCTCCGCGCTACGCCCCCGGCCCTATTTTTTATACTTTATTTTGAAACCGGGTCTCATGAAGTTGTGGAGGGCCTCACTAAGGACAGAGAGAGGGAGAGAGAGAGAGAGAGAGAGAGAAAGAGCTGAGGCTGGCCATGAACCCGGATCCTCCGGTCTCCACCTCCCAAAGTACTGGGATTACAAGCGTGCGCCACCACGCCCGGCTCTGAATAGGTTTTCTATGCCCTCAACAGTATGCCAATTATGCAGACATTTGATCTTTTAATGGGGTCTCAGAAATTTTGTATGTTCTCTTTATTCTTTCTTCTTTTTTTAAAAAAATTACTCTCTGAATATAATACTTCAGCAGACTTGTCACCAAGCTCTGATATTCTGTCTTTTGCTTGATCTAAATCTGTTGTTGAGGTTTCCAAATGAGTTTTTTTTTTTATCTGACTTATTTAGCTCTTCATTTCCATGATTTCTGTTTGGCTCTTTTTCAAAATCTCTATGGAATTGCTCATGCGTATGTTGCATTGTCTTCTTTAATTCATTCAACCATTTATTTACATTCTCTTGTCCAGTATTCCATCCATTTGGTACCTTTGGGAACTGTTACTATGGAGTTATGAACTTTAGAAGGTGACATATTACCTCTTTTTGTCATATTTATTGTGTTTCTAAGTTGAGATTTGCACATCTGTTGGCATGTGTGTCTCTTTTGCTTTTATGTTTTGGCCTTGTTGGTACATGGCTTTCTTGTTCCACTGTGTCCCGGGGTGTTAGTTTGCTGTGTAATGTTGAGTTTATTTCCAACTGGTCTCTGTAGTGAAATCTCCCTATAGCATCTATGGTTGTGACTCATGGTTTTGCTCACAGAACGTACCATATTGGAGTCAGAGAGACCTGCTGTCTCTACAGGTCTTGTGTGAATGGGGATACTCTGGTACTTCAGGCAGATGTGATATAGGCAACAGTTTGTGGGATGTGTCCTCTTTGGCTCTTCTTAGTATAACTGTAGTAACCCCTATCAGGACTTGGGGGTTTCCACAGACACTGTTCACAGCAGCTCTTACTTGAAAGCGATTCTCATGCTGGTTGCTCCAGTCATGTTGAAGGACTGAAGCCTTTGTCTTCTGATTGAAGACTGGCAACAGAACCACGTGCTCCCTGGAAAGGGGCAGAGGCTGAAAGCACGATCCCCCCCCCCTTGGTGGGACTCACCTTCAGTCTTATCCTCCCTTTGAGATCTGACCAGGTGTGGCTATGATTAATGCAGAGGACCTGCAAAGCTACGGTGTCAGCAAACACTGTGTGTGGGATCTGAGCCTCTCCCTGGCTGTGTCTGGTGTGGATGTGTTGACATCTGGGAGCTTCTGTCATCCTTTTTCTTTATGTAGAAGTGCCCACAAGGGTTGAAGCAGGACTGGGTTATGGCCAGAGCTGGGCTTATATTTTTTCCAGCTGAGTTGGCTGTGTAGGTCAGAGGCAAAGCCAATACCCAATGTGCCAGGCCCCGGACTCAATCTCTAGCACCAGAAAAAGAAAATCAATAGGAGACTAAAGAGGAAGCGAAGAAGAAAAACAGAAATGAAAGGAAAAATAAACGAGAAAGAAGAAACAAGGTCATATTAAAAAGTCAAATGAAAGATAGAATAAACAGAGAAAAAAACGAGTCTGAGTTCCTCCCACCCAAGGTTCTTGCAAAGGTAGGTGAGAGTGGATGGTCAGGGCTGTGTAGATCTAATCTTCTCTCTGGGGTCTAACATTGGAATCCAGCAGGCACGGGGAGGCTAGCTGTCAGCTGCAGAGCTTGTCCAAACTCCTCTCAGCTCTCAACCCGAGAAGTTAAGGTGGGATGCAGTCTGCCCCAGGCATTTCTGGCGGGAAATTAAGGTGGAGTTAGGGTGGAGAACTGGCCATGCCTGGGGCATATTCACTCTGGCAAATGTCAAAGCTGGGGCAGATCCACAGATGCCTCTGAGGGGGGGGGGAAGCAATTGATCTGCCAAGTTCTTTGCTAGAGAGGGGGTTGCAGGTATGGAGTAACCTGCCACCCTCGACCCACACACCTTCAGACCTGGCTCCTGCAGGAAGCATGTGACTGGTGTCCTCCAAGTCACAGGGGGCAGGCTTGCTGAACCACTGAGCCCAGAGGCCTGCGCTCTCCAGCTCTCCACACCCCACCGCTTTGCAGCCTTGCTCCCTACAGCACAAAACTCTGTCGGTTTTTGTGATAGACATTCTCCCAAGACAAAACTGTCTCATGTCTGTCCAGTCCATGCAACAGGGGGTCCACAGGGGCCCTGAGTGTGTACCAACAAGGCCAAAACATAAAAGCAAAAGAGACACACATGCCAACAGATGTGCAAATCTCAACTTAGAAACACAATCAGATTTTCTGATTCCCCAGAGTGGTACAGTCTCAGACAACAGGACCCTTCTCCAGGAGGCTCCTGGCTATTGCATTCTGAGAGTTTGCTAGGAGACTCAGGGAGTTTCTTCTCTACCCTCCCCCCCTTGGCTTTGCAGACTCTGAGTTACTTGTTTATTTAGCTGTTTGCCTGCAGGGCACAGCCTTCTGCCCATGCTGTGACTCTTTCTCTTCCACCTTTACCCTTTGGAGGGGAGTCACTTTCCCCCAACCCAGGGGCCTGCTGCAGTTGCTGGGGTACTCTGCTTCTCTTCTTTGTTATTCTGCCTGTTCTCTGGATTTCACCAGGTTTCTCTCTTTCTCTGCTGTCCATTTCCACTGATCTTCTGGTGGCCACCCCGCTCCTCTGCTCCTCTTACAGTTACATACCCGTTGCTTTTGTTCTGTCCTGTTTAGAGTAGACTAGTGCCAGGTACCCGTGTCCCTCTTCTTCTTCTTGCCTCCTCTCAAGGTTTTTAAGTTTTGATGCAGTCAAATTTGTTTATTTTTAATTTCATCCTTGTGCTTCAGGTGTTTTATCTCTAAGAAATCATTGCCTAACTCAAGATGGCAAAGAACTGTCCTTCTGTTTTCTGTTAGGATTTTGATATTGTTAGTATTTACATTTTGGTCATTAATTCATTGGGGGTTCTTTCTTATCAAGCATGAGGGAGACATCCAGCTTTATTCGTTTTATTTATTTATTTATTTATTTATTTTTATTGGTGCATTGTAATCATACATCTTGATGCAGTTCAGGGTGATAGAGGCATACATACACACAACACTGGGTGAACCCTCCCCCTCTTCCCACCCCACTCCTCTCCCTCCCCTCCTTCCCATGCACGGCACTGTGATTGGCTTTGATAGGTTTGTATGTGTACATCATGTCCTTTGAGGTGGTTCCCTCTTCAAGTCTCCCTCCCCCCTCCCATCTCCCTCAGTTAAGTCCCCTCCTTCACTCCACTAAGGTCTCTCCTCCTTTGTCTGGAGTCCCTCCTGTGTCCCAATTTCTCCCTAACTTCTACATATTAGGGAGAACATCTGACCTTCATTTTTTGTGACTGACTAATCTCACTTAGCATAATATTATCCAGTTCCATCTATTTCCCTGCAAATGATGTAATTTTTTTCTTCTTTATGGCTGAGTAGAATTCCATTGTGTATATATCCCATAATTTTGTAATCCATTCATCTGTTGATAGACATCTTGACTGGTTCCAGCTTTATTCTTTAGCATATGGATATGCAGTTTCCCAAAAGTGTTTATCAAAAGACTGTTCATTCTGCATTGAAGTATCTTGGTCCTGTCATTGAAAGTCATTTGCCATTAAAAGTATGGGTTTATTTCTGGACCCTCATTTCTAGCCCATTGTTTTATATGTCTATCTTTATGTCAGTATCATGCTCTCTTGATCATTAAAGCTTGGTAGTAAGTTTTAAAATTTGGAAATACGCTCTAACTTGGTTCTTCTTTATCAAGGATCTTCGGGATCCTTTGTAATTCCATATTTACATGAGGACCAACTTGTCAATTTTTGCAAAAAAAAAAAAAGAAAGAAAGAAGAAAGAAAAAGCCATTTGGGATGTGTTTCTATCAGCATTCTTGCAGCCGCAATCTAAAGATCTGACCACATAACTTAGAGGAAAGATTTATTTTCTTAGGGTTTCGGGGTCAGTCCATGTGAAGGGGACCGTGGATCTCAGGGTATGGCGGAGGGAGAATACATGGGCTGTGTTCACATCATGGAGGCTGGAAGCAAGAGATTAAGAGCAGGGGAAGGAGGAACCCTTTATATAATCTCCAAGGCTGCACCCCCAGGGACCACCTCCAGCCACACCCTACTGGCCTATTGGGTACCAACCAGGTACAATGGATTTATCCACTTCTGAGATTACAACCCTCGTGACTCAATTACATCAGCTTCAAACATTAATAAGTGAGCTCTTTAGGGGATATTTTATATCTAACTATAACAGGATGTTTTTCTCATCTATTTTTGTATTGTATTAAAGAACACATAACATCAAAATTACCATCTTAATCATAAGTATACAGTTTAATAGTGCTAAATGTATTTATGTTGTTATAAAACAGATGTCCAGAACCTTTAGTCTAGCAAATTTAAAAATCTATCTATCTATATATATATATATATTAAATAATCTCCCCTTCTCTACCTTCCCAGCCCCTGGGAGCCACCGTTCTACTTCCTTTTTCTATGAATTTGGCTACTTTCCATGCAAAAATATGACTATTTGATGTGGATTCACAGTAGTATGAATTTGGCTACTTTAGATTTGGAGTCACATGGAATTTGTCTTTTGTTCCTGGCTGAGCCCAGAGGCAGGTCAAGTAAAGTGAGCTTTGCAAGTTGTGACTTGCAACGTGCCACAGTCCTCTGTGAACAGGGCTTGGAAAGAGCTCTAGCCCCATTCTGCCCCTTCTAGTGGCTGTCTGCCTGCTGGTTTTCATTTCCACTGTGGTTTAGTTTTCAAGGATACCCCAATATTGAAAAGGGTGGGAATAGGGAAAGTTAAAATGCTATAACACTTGCTCTTTTTTACTGAGATTCAGCCACATTTCTTCAATAAATTCTCTATGGATTATTGCAAGCCTTCAGTTAATTTCCAGATTTCCGAGAAAGTTAGTCTTAGCAGGTTTTTAATTGCTTTTATGGAAAAGAGAATTTTCAGAGGTCCCAGTCCACCATTTTTTGCTGCTTTTATCTCCCTAAAATAAATTATATGATAGTGCAAGATTTTGTTGTCCCTAGCATAATATGAAAAAGCTCAAAGAGGAACCTAAGGTTGTGTACGTGGCTAAAATCACACAAATATTAGCCCTAGAAAACAGCATCTTAATAGCTATTTTCAAAGAAGTCAAGCTGCCACTTAACCCCAAATGTATTTTTCAGTCCCTTCAACCATGTCTAGATTGGAATCCTTGCAGCTTCTAGTGTTCCTGTACTCAGGTACATTTTTGTGGAAGAGGCATGTGCAGAATACAGGATGATCCAATGGGAGTTGGGCCCACCTTTAAAGGAAATTTTAAGTCAGGTGTGGTGGCACACACCTGTAATCCCAGTACTTGGGAGGCTGAGGCAGGAAGATTGCAGGTTCGAGGCCAGCCTCAGAAACTTAGCAAGGAGGCTCTCAACAACTTTTTGAGAACCTATTTCAAAGTAAAAAATTAAAAAGGGCTGAGGGTGAAGCTCAGTGGTACAATGCCCTTGGGTTGGGTTCAATCCCCACTACCACACACAGACCCACAAAAAAAAAAGGAATAAAAAGAAAAGAAATTTTGCCTTTTTTTTCCAATTCAGATATCGACAAGCAAGAATTTCTAGGAATAAGAAATATACTATATTATACATTGTGGGTATATTTGGAGTTCTCTTTTATCATTCCCCAATCCTTTATTATATAATAGCATGCTGAAATGTGGTTAACTTCTTCAAAATATTGTTTATTTTTACTTATGAAAACCAATAACTTCACATGTTTTCTTAAAGTTTTTAATTTATTCTGTTTTCTAACACTTTCTCTAAGATATGTCTTCATTATGACAGTAGGATTAAAAAATGGAACTTATCACTTTATGATTTACCTTAACATGCCATATAGATGATATATAGATATGGTATTATAGAGCTTCTTTTTATTTTTTATTTATCTTAATTTATTTATTTATATTTTTGCAGTACTGCAGATTGAACCCAGGGGCATTCTACCTCCGAGCTACACCCCCATCCCTATTTTTTATTCTTTATTTTGAAACAGGGTCTCACTAAGTTGCGGAGGGCCTTACTAAGTAAGGCTGGCCACGAATCCGGATCCTCCTGTCTCAGCCTCCCAAGTACTGGGATTACAAGCATGTGCCACCACGCCTGGCTTTCTTTTTAATATAGTAGCTTCAGGTGTGGGAAATATTTAGAATATGTAAAATGATACCATGGATGACTTGTCTTGAAAAAACATGTATCATAGTGTTTAATAAATGTTGCTAATTATAATTCAAGGGAAAATATTTTGCAATGATCTTGATTTGTTTTATTATCTAAGTGAACCCAAATCATCCAATTCAGCCTCAATTAATTGCAGCATTCCAAATATTGAAAATTTGGAAGCTTTCCGAAGGTTCTTGAAAAGAATCTCTGGTACTTCTGATTTCCAGTGCACTTTAACCTCAACTACTGCTTGGTTGAAACACTTTTGAATTTCTCTCAGATGAAGGCCGATTGTTCTCCAGAAGGAATTTACAAAGGCTGGAAACTTCTCCAGTATCATCTGACACATCATTGGAAGGCTCCAACACAAGGTAACTTTTATAAATAGTACCAGAATATTTCCCACTTCTGCTCATTATATGTGACATCTACGATTATAGGCTTCTGGGATTTCTTTGGTCACCTTGGGGTCAACTCAGGACATACACCTCAGGAAAATCAGAGGCTTCAAGACTGTATTGGCCTAGAAGGTGAAAATTTGTGGATCAACATGAAGTTTCTATTATGGCATTCAAAGAAAACACACAGTGCTCACTTGGGCTTTTCCAGACTCTCTTTTCCAGACATTCTCATCTGAACCACAACCTTTTCTGGCCATCGGGTTTATGGTTTAGTACTTCCAAAGAGCAGCATATTTATTTTGAAAGGAGAACATGTGCTTCAAGATGTAGGAAAAAGAGAGTAATTAAAATGGACCAAGTTCCATTACCATTTGCTTTCCCGTGTCTCATGCTGAATTATTACCAACCTGTTGACTAGCAAATATGACTATTCTATGCAACACCTCCATCCATGGAAACTGTGTTCTACTGAGCAAAGAAGGATAAAATTCATTCTCAGGGTATCAGCTGCAATAGACCTTCTAAAAAAATAGCATCCAAACTAATGAGACTGAGTCCTTTCCTAATTTTAACACAAATGCACACCTGTCCTAAAAAAAAAGTTTCATTAACATTTATGTCAATTTGATGGCAAACTTTTTTTAAAAGTGTGCTGGTAAACTGACTTTCTAGGACAAAACAAACAACAAAGGTTTGTCAATTTCAATGTTCTAAATATACCTTTTGTACTTGATTCAAGCTACCACTGCAAAGTGGAGAAGAAGTACTCAATGGGTTATTTGGAAATGGTATAAGTTTGCTGTGGGACACTATTCTATTCTTACGGTCTTTTTTATAATTTTATTGGTGCATGATAGTCTCACATCATAATACAATTCATAGTGATAGTGACATACATGCACACAGCACTTGGTGAGCTTCCCCCGGCTCCCTCCCCACTCATCTTCCTCCCCTGCAAGACATTGAGATTGGCATTGGTCTTCTTACATATGTACATATTGCCAGTGGAAGTATTTCCTTCATTAATTCTCCTTCTCCCCACGTCTCCCTCCCCCAAAAACACATCCCTCGCTCCACTGAAGTTTCTCCTCCATTATCTGAAGTCCCTCTGGTATCCCAATTACTCCCTAGCTTCTGCAGATGAGAGAAAACATATGACCCTTCACTTTCTGTGGCTGGCTAATCTCACTTAACATAATGCTCTCCGGTCCATCTGTTTTCCTGCAAATGACATAATTTTGTTCTTCTTTATTGCCGAGTAGAATTCCATAGTGTGTATGTCCCATAATTTTGTAGTCCATTCATCTGTTGATGGACACTTTTTCAAAGCTTTTTTAATTTTTGTAATTCTTCTCTTTTGTGGATTTCTGAGAAAATTTAGAATTGACCTGAATCAACTAACTTGAAAGGTAGATTGGACTGTCTTTTCCCCACACTTCGGTGGAGGCATGGGGATCTTTAGATGAGATCTGAGCCTCCACATGCAGTGTATCAGCCCCAAGTGACTGGCTTCCAGGAGGAAGGGAACTATTTGTGTCTGAGGGAACATCTGTGGAGTAGCTACGTTTTTTATGTCTCCTCCCTTGACTAATCATCTCTCATACAAACCGGTGACATTTTAACCAACAAAGATAAAATGAATATCTCCTCACGTGAGAGGTCAATCCTCTGTGGACCTAGAGTTAACTGACAATGGTAAAGTCCCCCTGCAACCTACAAACTATGGGGTTGGTTCCTCAGCAGCTTCTTACGTGTTGTTAGTGTTCTCGTCTACGTGTGGAAACCTGTTTCCCAATTGCTCACAAAGTGTAAAAGTAGTGATTGGTACTGCTCCTTTTTGGATTCATTGACTACCATGTTCTCTGGCAATTGTTGGTATCAGTTAAAACAAAAACCTACTAAAGGTATCGTTTTTCACAAGTGTAATTTAAATAGTGCTTTGTTAATCTGGGAAGCCATTTTAGGTTATTTTTACAACATCAGTGACTCCTGATATTAAAATAGCCTAGATTAAATTTTACAACAATACTAAACTTAAATTTTTGAGTAGCAAACGTTGAGAGTAGATGGACAGGTGAAAATGAGGCTTGTTGAGATTGAAAACTAAAGGAAATATGTTTTAGAATATAATACTTCATCTTCGTTGTAAATATGGTATAGATGAGCATGACTGGGTGTATACTTGGAATGTGAAATATAATAGTACCTACGAGTCAGCAGGGGTACTGGATGTAAGATTAGAAGTTTTATTTCACTTTGGAATGTTTCCAAGGATATCAATCTATTATCTGGAAAGAAATGGATGTGTGTGTGTGTGTGTGTGTGTGTGTGTGTGCGTGTGTGTTTCAGTGTTGGGCTGAAGAAGGGTACAAGTAAAGAAAAATGAACTAAAAAATCAGAATAGGCCTAATGGTCCTCATTTAGTAATTCTTCTGTAGTGTCTTTCAGTGTTCCTAAAATGCTGGTTAGACATCTGTGAGATAATTGTCTCTTCTGAGCTCACGTTAAATATCTGAAGCTTGGAGAACCTGGGAAGTTTCTGAAACTAGAGAATGTTAGTATATTAGGAAGGAGTTCCTATAGCACAGCAATAAACACAAACATTGAAAGTTCTCTGTGAGTTCCAATACACAACATTTAAGAAATGTTTTAAGTCATCATTTCTTCTTCTGACTCTCTTATTTTCTTCCTCAAATAATGCAATTCTGACTGGCTCTTAATATTTGTTTCAGTATTATAATAGAAGAAAAGGAATGTCTAAGTTCATACAGTTGACCACGTCTTACTCCAAGTATTTTGACTTGGAAAAGTCATAAATACCTGGCATACTCCTCATTTGCATATTCTCCCAGATGGCTGCTGGATGTGTATGTTTCTTATTTCCTTTTGCCCCTTTTCCTTCATATTGCATTGATTTTTTTTTCACGCTCTGTAACAGAGGTGAAGTATGCCTTTGATTTGTTCACCTGTAGATTCAGCACAGAGGAGGAAAGAATCAACACCAACACAAGACAAAAACTACCCTAACTAAAATGGCAAAAGAAAAATCAGCAGTTTCAGAAGTTGAGGGTTGGGAAAGAGGTTGATCAAAAAGTCCAGCAGGAGGAAGAAGTTTTCAAATAATGAAACTGTTCTGTTCCGTGACTGTGGACGTGGAAACATGACTCCATACATTTATGAAGACCCATAAAACAGTGTGACAAAAATAGTGAGGTTTTTGTAATTTGAAAAAAAAATAATGCTGGTTTCCAGAATTATTAACCCAGCGCTCTGAGAATGGAATCCCCACATCTTCACGATGACTTCAAGATGCAGGTCACATAGAGAAACTCTTCTAGAGTTGTCATTTACATTGGTGAATTTATTATAGTATTAATATTGGTTCCAAATCATTACTGCTATTTGGAGACATCTAAACTGTTTTTTTTTTTTTTGGTTTGTTTGTTTTTTGTGGTACTGGAGATTGAACCCTGGGACATTCTACCTCGAGCTACACTCCCAGCCCTTTTTATTTTTTTATTTTAAAACAGGGTCTTGCTAGATTGTTGAGAGTCTTGCTATATTGCTGAGGCTGTCCTGGAACCTGCAATCCTCCTGTCTCAGCCTCCCAAGAACTGGGATTACAGGTGTGCACCACCACACCCAGCTTCTGAAGTCTTAAAAGTACTTCTGTTCATCTCCTATCATCACCAGGAATTCTGATTTAATTTGTAAGGCTTCCTATGACTACTGGATGATTTTTAAATTCTGGCGATTCTAATGTACAGAAACGTGTGGGAACCCATTTGCCTAGAGCAGTGGTCACGTAGCTTTTGCTTCCATCAGAGTCTTCGGAAGGGCTTGGTAAAACCCAAACTCCAGAGATTCGATGCAGTAGATCTGCCTTCTTAACAAGTTTCTCCAAAGCATTACATGTTGGGAACCCAGCTAGCTGGTTAAACATTATTCTGGGTGTGTCTGTAAAGGTGTTTCTGAGTGGGTGACTGGGTGAAGCAGATAGTCCTTTCCAATGTGAGTGGACTCCTCTGTTCTGATGAAGGCTGAACAGAATTAAAAGGGTGATTAAAACAGAATTCTGTCTCTGCCTGACTGTCTTTGAGCTGGGAACATCGGTTTCCTTCCGCTTTGAACTCACACTTGAACTATAACATAGACCATCTGTTGTCTTGGTTCTCAGGCTTTGGATTAGAAAGGATCTACATCACTGGCCCTACAAGGTCTCCAGCTTGCCAACTGCAGATCCTGGGACTTTGCAGCCTGTGTAGCAGTGTGAGCTAATTCTTTATAATAAATAAATCTCTGTCTCTGTCTATATACATACATATCACAGTACATGTACAAACACACATATAAGTATGTTGTTTATATGTTGTGTATGTGTGTGCATGTCTTATTGGATCTGCTTCTCTAGAGAACCCCAACTAATACAGATAACCATAACTTCCTGGCTTACCAGTCCATCATTGTGGTAATAAAGCTAAACTTCTGGTTTTTTTGTGATAATGGGGATTGAACCCGGGGGCATTCTACCTTCGAGGTACACCCCCAGCCATATTTTTTATTCTTTATTTTGAAACAGGGTCTCACTAAGTTGTGGAGGGCCTCACTAAGTAGCTGAGGCTGGCCGCAAACCCGGATCCTCCTATCTCGGCCTCCCAAGTACTGGGATTACAAGTGTGCGCCACCACACCTGGCTAAACTTCTGTTTTTGCTGATACAGTCTGATTCTCTCTCTCTCTCTCTCTACACACACACACACACACACACACACACACACACACACACACATTTCAACCTTTCCAAGACCTGGTTTTGATTAGATGGTTTATTTCTATGTAGTATAATATGTGCTTTGGGGCATATGCCCTTAACTGTTGCCAGTAGCCAATGAGCTGTTGACAAGAAGGTGGGGTCACCGATTATAGAGCATGTTGGTGGTTTCCTTCAAAGGCTGGTGGGTCTGGATGCTCAACCACCATACTCTCTTCTTTAGAAAAAAACTCAAGTGAAAATAAATAATATTATTAGAGAGTTTGTGATCAAGTCAATCTTCTAGCAGACTAAAGCCAAAAGTAAATGAAAGAGTATTTACTCTTAGCATTTAAAATTAATTTTTAATTTTTGATGACATAGGTAAAGAGAAGAAAACATGATCTGCAAATAATTTGGTATTTGAAAATCCTAATGCATCTTTACTTTAGAAACGTAAAGGACAGAAAGAATACTATGTTCCACAGACAAGTCAACACTTGTTGACCAGCTCAGAGCTTGTATAATTAGACATTTACAAATAAGCAGAATTTTTCTTTTCCTTCTTTTGATGGAGAAATTTATGTGATCATTTTAATATTTTGGGGTCATGGTGATATGCTCTGTGGTTAATGTCTGAACCACAGGGCCGAGTTCTCTATAATTCTTTTAGGTCTTTTAATAGTGTTAGCAAGGATAGGGGTCTTAGTATGTTATAACAAAATACCTGAGATTAGGTAATTTATACAGAGCAAAAACTTACTTTCTCACAGTTCTGGAGGCCTGGAAAGTCCAAGATAAAGGCATTGGCATTACCAGAGCCGCATTCTCTGTAATAAATGTGTCAGGGATTGTAAAGCCATTATCAGGGATAAGTTTCGGAATATAACAACTTTGGTAATTGATGTATGCAGTGAATTTCTGTATATATAATATAATATAAATATTTAATGTACTCCAGAATGAACTTAC
This sequence comes from Glis glis, assembly GCA_004027185.1. Taxonomy (NCBI): domain Eukaryota; kingdom Metazoa; phylum Chordata; class Mammalia; order Rodentia; family Gliridae; genus Glis; species Glis glis. Next base: position 18,133 of record PVJS01008171.1, on the reverse strand, counting down.
ATTTCATTTTATCCTATTCATCTATGAAAATAAACACAATCATGAATTGTGATTCTTGATTATCATATAAGAGACATGTAAAATTCAAGGCATTCATCTTTGAACATTCTACATAGACCTTTCCTTTTTTGAACAATGGAGTTGTATTATCTCATTAAATCATATTGTAGAACCAAACTGTTAGTTGAATGGTGTTTGAAAGATTTCTGTATAGCATGCAATACTATTTGATAACATTTCATACTCCATGGAACTTCTTTGCAAATTGGAATCAATTCCCTCAAACCCTGCTGCATCTTTATCCACTAAGTTATCATAATATTTGAAATCTTGTTATTTCAACAACGTCCACAGCATCTTCACCAGAATTAGTTTCCATTTCAAGAAACCATTTTCTTTGTTCATCCACAAGACACAATTCCTCATTGATAAAGTTTTATCATGATATTGGAGCAATTCAGTCACATCCTAAAGATCCACATCTAATTCTAGTTCTCTTGCTATTTCCACCATCTCTGCAGTTACTTCCTTCTCTGAGGTAATGATGCCCGCAATTCACCCATGATGGCTATAATCCACTTCTTTTAAACTTTTGTTAATGTTGATATTTTAAACTCCTCTCATGAATCACAGATGTTGTTTTCTTTCTTTCTTTCTTTCTTTCTTTCTTTCTTTCTTTCTTTCTATTTTCTTTCTTTCCTCCCTTCCTTCCTTCCTTCCTTCCTTCCTTCCTTCCTTTCTTCCTTTCTTCTCTCTCTCTCTCTTGCTGTGCTCGGCATAGAACTCATGCTAGACAAGTGATCTACCACAGAGCTACACCTCCAGGCCTGTGAACATTCTTTTTTTAATATACTTTTATCAGTGCACTGTAATTATACATCATAATTAGGTTTAGAGTGATAGAAATATACATGAATATTCTTAGTGGCATCTAGAATGGCGAGTCCTTTCCAAAAGGTTTTCAATTTACTTTGCTCAGATATATCAGAATGTGCATGATCTACGGCAGCTATAGCCTTACAAATGTAATTTCTTACGTGATAAGGTTTAGAAGCCAAAGTGACTGTTTGATCCGTGGCCTACAAAATGCATATTACTGGTGGGTATGAAAAGAACACTAATCTTGTACATCTCCATCAGAGATCTTTGGTGACCAGCACATTGTCAATGAATGGTAATATTTTGAAAGGAATATTTTTTTTTCTGAGCAGTAGGTCTCAAAAGTGAGTTTCCTCTAGTCAGTAAATCATGTTGGAAATGTATTTGCTGTCACCCAGGCTTTATTATCCCATTTACAGAGCACAGGCAGAGTAGATTTAGCATAATTCTTAGGGACCCCAGGATTTTCAAAACAATAAATGAGTATTGGCTTCAGTTTCAAGTTACCAGCTGTATTAGCCCCTAATGAGAGAGTCAGCCTGTCCTTTGAAGATTAGAACCTACCCATCGACTCCTCTCTAGCTATGAAATTTCTAGACAGCATCTTCTTCCAATATAAGGCGCTTCTGTTATATCAACAGTCTATTGCCTGGTATAGCCACCTTATCTATTTTCTTACCTAGGTCTTCTAGGTGACTGGCTGCAGCTTCTGCACCAGCCCTGAGTACTTCACGTGCACTATTATGTAACAGAGATGACTTCTTTCCTTAAACCTCACTAGCCAATCTCTGCTAGCTTCAAACTTGTCTTCTTTAGCTTCCTCACCAATCTGAGCCTTTATAGCATTGAAGAGATATAGCACCTCACTCTAGATTAGGGTTTGGCTTATAGAAATGTGTGGCTGGTTTGAGTTTCTATACAGATCACTGAAATTATCTCCACAGCAATAACAGAGATGTTTTACCTTCTTATCATTTATGGGTTCACTGGAGTAGCTCTTCTATTTCTTTATAGAACCTTTCCTTTGCATTCACAACTTGGCTAACTGCTTGGCACCAGTGGCCTGGCTTTTGGCTCGTCTCAGCCTTCCACACTAAAATTAATCATTTCCATATTTATATTTGAAGGTAGAGATATGATACACTGTCTTTCACTTGAATACTTAGAGGTTAATGTAGGTTAATTTGCGTGTGTGTGTGTGTGTGTGTGTGTGTGTGTGTGTGTGGTACTAGAGATTGAATCCGGGGCATTCTACCTCTGAGCTACACCCCCAGTCATACTTAATTAATTAATTATTTTTTGGTACTGGGGATGGAACCCCGGGGCATTCTACCTCTGAGCTCCCCCCACCCAGACCTATTTTATTCTTTTATTTGGAAACAGGTGTAATACCCCAGGTTAGCGAGAAATCACAGAGATCAAGGGAGACCAGGAGTAAAGATCAAATTGAAGCCATTTATTCTTTTAAGCTGGTGGCCAGCGGTCCAGAGTGGGTCTTAAAGCAGACTCTAACAACTGGGCACTGGAGTCAAGGTGAGCAGGGTTTTTAAAGGCATACAGCATTTGTAACTTAAATATTGATTTAAAAATAACACATACAGCTTATGTCATGGTTACATAAAGGGTTATATACATCATGAATCTATAACCAATCAGCTATTTCTAACTAAATTCTAAGTGGGAGGGGGTTTACTTATCAACAGAAGCTATAGTAACAGAAGCCAAGCATTACGCAGTTAATATTATCTCTGGGTGAAAAGTTCAGTAAAGTTTAAAACCTCTCATTTTGGCAGAATGAACTGTTGCATTACAAATTTTTCTCTTCCTTGGGTGGAGTTTGTCTTTTTAACTATTTTCAGCAGAGAAGAAAATGGAGTTATTTCTGCTTCTATACTTTGTCTTTACATTTCCCCTGTCTTTACACAGGGTCTCACAAAGTTGAAGATGGCCTCACTAAGTTGCTGAGGCTGGCCATAAACCTGCAATCCTCCTATCTCAGTCTCCCAAGTACTGGGACTACAAGTGTGCAGCACCACACCTGGCTTATTTTTTAGTTTTGAAGTAGGGTCTTGCTAAGTCGCTAAGGCTGGCCTTGAACCTGTGATCCTCCTGTCTCAGCCTCATAAATATTGGAATTACAGCATGTGCCACCACATCTGGCTTCATGTAGGATTATTATTTGGCCAGTTTCAGTGTTGTTTTGTCCTGGGGACCAGGAAACCCTGAGGAGAGGGAGAGAGACTGGGGACTGTCTGTGGGTGAAACAGTGAGAACACACATATGTATGGATTTAGTTTTCTGCCTCATCTGGGTGCATGGTACCGCTAAGCACTTGCAGTAGTAACACTGGATATCATTGATCACAGATCACCACAACAGATGTAGCAATAATAAAAAATTTGAAAAACAAGAAGAATTTCTATAATGTGACACAGAGACACAAAATGAGAACAAGCTAGTGGGACGATGGTACCAGGCCTGATGCCGTGCTGTCATGATCCTTCAATTTAGAAGCAAACATAACATCTGAGAAGCAGAAAAAAGTGAAGTGGAACAGAAGGAAGTATGCCTGTATTCATAGAAAGGAAAAACGAAATCCTAAAATATTTTATTGAATATCTGATTGTTGGAAGTACCTGGTTTACAGCTAGTTCTTTGTGTATTGAGGATAGTGTTTTCTAATCAGTGGCTCCTTAAGTCGAGAATCCACATCACATCAGTCAATTCAACAGTAATGATCTGCTTCATAAGGGTAAGATGAAGTTTTAGGGCTTGATTTCATATCATAAAACCACCAGTAGGTCAGCATTAATGCAGTGAAATTTCAGGTTAAAGAAGATTCTCCTTCTCCTCTGTATCCTATTTTATGACCCCTTCCTTCCTTCCTTCCTTCCTTCCTTCCTTCCTTCCTTCCTTCCTTCTTTCCTTCCTTACTTCCCTCCATTCCCTCCCTCTTTCCCTCCCTTCCTTCCTTCCAGCAGTAAAAGTTCTCTCCAGGAGGCCTGTAGAATCAGAGCACATAACCAGTTGAATAGGAGCCCGCAGCTAACCACAGTCTCCCAAGACCTCTCACAGTGATGGAATTGCTGATGTTTTCCTGGAACGAGTTTTGCACATGCAAGGATTGCTTCAATGATGTGATCGGCGGAATCAGAGTAATGATAACCAGAAGAGGATCATTCTTCACTGTGCTATGGCAGCCCCCATCTGGCTCTGAGTTCCCCAACGCCTGACACACGCACGAGGAAAACAGGTGTAGCTCCAATTGAATATCTAACAGCTTGCGGGCTCAGAATTCTCTAATTTTCCATAGGATGTTGCATGGTGAGCATCTTTAACAGCTCAAAGGATGTGGCGTCAGTGTCAGAAGCAGTGATAGAAATATCTCGTGTAACCAAGTGCTACGTGCATGTATGTTTGTATCACTTTGAACCTATGATGTATAATTACAATGCACTAATAAAAGCATATAAAAAAGAAATATCTCATGCCAATGAATATTTTCCTACAGAGTACAGAGAATTCAGAGAGGTGATGGAAAATTGGGGGAGTTCTGTGAGTATGTGTGTGTACATCTGCGGTTCCTTGTGCACAATGGAATTCTTAACTTCAGGGTCGGTACTGCTTTGTGAAAATCTCAGCAGGAACAGGTACTAATCTGAGGACTTCAAAGTCATCATGAAAACAAGATAATGAAACAGCAGCTGTGAAGTAGACTATTGGCTGCAGAGTAGACGGGAGAATCGCAATGCAGTTGAACCTAAAGTACATTTCCAAATGATACACACCCAATCTATGGGCTGCAGAAAACAATACACAAAGCACAAGGTTTGTAATTATGTCAGAGACATGGGGGGGGCTCAATTCCGGGCCTGGGGAGAGGAATTTCCTTCAAACAATGGCTGCGGCTTTAAACCAAAGAATAAATATCTTCTATATTCCTAGTATGAAAGGGATTGCTGTCATACATTTTTTTTCCTGTCCTACATTCAGACAGATATACAGGAAGCATCAATATTATCTGAGGATGAATCCTGGTTTTCAGGAATACGAGTCTTATACAATTTGAGTGTCTTCTATTTTTTTGTGTGTGTGATACTGGGGGTTGAACCCACAGGTGTTCTACCTATACCCCCAGCCCTATTTTATTTTTTATTTTGAAACAGGTTTTTTTTTTTTTTTAAAAAGCAAGGTTTAAAAAAACTAACAGGTTTTTGAGACTGCTACGTTGCTGAGGTTGACCTCGAACCTGCTATCCTCCTGTCTCAGCCTCCCAAGTACTGGGATTACAGGAGTGCCCCACCATGCCTGGATGGGTGTCTTCTTTATTAAAAATAACATAGAACTATACCTATACATATAATTTCTGAAAATAAAAAAATACGTATTCAGTGAATACCTTCTTAGAACCTCCCACAACTTTGGAAGAGCCTGAAAAATTGAGGGGCTCAAATGTTAAGATTCTTTAGCCTCGTAGTGATTTTATTTCTGGTACTAATTCCAACCTTAGAAAAATAACACTCTGCCTTATGGAATCTTAAGCCAAATAAACCACCCAGGTAGAAACTAACCTTTATTTTAGCAAAGCATAAACAATAAGGATTAGTAAGATTTATTTAAAATGATTTAAAATTAAAAAGGCATTTGCTAGCCGGCCATGGTGGCTTACACTTGTAATCCAGTATTTGAGAGGCTAAGACTGGAGGATCTGGGTTCGCAGCCAGCCTCAGCTACTTAGTGAGGCCTTCAGCAACTTAGTGAGACCCTGTTTCAAAATAAAGAATAAAAAATAGGGCTGGGGGTATAGCTCGAGGTAGAATGCCCCTGGGTTCAACCCCCAGTACCGCAAAAAAAAAGTCATTTGCTACTATTAATTTATAGTGCTTGTGGAAAAGTAGGAAATATATTGAATTTTAGTCATAGTACTCATGTGAAGTAATAAATATTAACAATGTTCGTATGGCCATGTGTGTTGGCAATAATAACAAATACTTACAAATAATAACAAAACTTATACTGCACTACTATTTTCAGAATGCCTTCCAAATTTCTTTATCTGTATATATTAATTTGAATCCCACAATCTATTGGTTTGTCATTTCTAATATTCCTTCTTTTTGCGATACTGGGGATTGAACCCAGGGGCATTCTACCTCCGAGCTACACCCCCAGCCCTATTTTTTATTCTTTATTTTGAAACAGGGTCTCGCTAAGTTGTGGAGGGCCTCACTAAGTAGCTGAGGCTGGCCACCAACCTTCGATCCTCCTATCTCAGCCTCCCAAGTACTGGGATTACAAGCATGTGCCACCATGCCCGGCTAATATCCCCTATTTTATAGATCAGGAACGAGGGGTACAGGCAGCCTAGTAAGTTGCTCATGGTGAGATGGCAGATGTCTCTGAAGTGGAAGAAACTAGATGTGAATCCAGGTGGTTGGCTTCAGGCTCTGAGCCTTTAACAATTGCCCTCCGTTTACCTTTCCCCCCTGTGTGCTATGCTGGTTCTGGTGCCTAAAGAAATTCAGCGTTTCTTCAGTGCTATGATTGTCTAAGGCTGCCAGAAGAGCAGCACTTTCCTTATGCCCAGTGACAGCCTAGTGTGTCCCAGAAGGACAGGTTCTCACTGTGTGCAATAAAGCTTGCTGGCACCAACCAGATACTAGACACTGGAGTTAGAGCTAGCCTAGTTAATGAAGGTAACCTACCTAATCAATATGGGCTATTTATTTTATGGGTAGAAAATATCTTTGGAAGTATAACTTTTAATGTCCCTTTCATGTCTCATGTTCTGACAAAAAATCGCCTATTTTTCAGAACCATTGAAAATGGTGTCTAGTGCTAGAACAGGAATGTTGGATGTGACTCAAAGCAGCTACACGTGTTAAGAATTGCTGTGAAGGAGCCGGGCGTGGTGGTGCACGCTTGTAATCCCAGTACTTGGGAGGCTGAGACAGGAGGATTGCAGGTTCGCGGCCAGCCTTAGCAACTTAGTGAGGCCCTCTGCAACTTAGTGAGACCCTGTTTCAAAATAAAGAATCAAAAATAGGGCTGGGGGTGTAGCTCAGAGGTAGAATGCCCCTGGGTTCAATCCTGGTACCACAAAACAAAACAAAACACTCCAGATCAGTCCAGGAAAGGACTAGAAAAGTAATTATAATATTGTTTGGACTGACAATAACAAAACATAATATCTATCTAGTGCTTATTATGTACCAAGTACACTTGTAAATGCGTTATATCTATTAATGTAACTGGCTCCACCCAAACACACTGTAAGGTGGATATTATTAAATATCCCTATTTTGCAAGTGAGAAAACTGACTCAGTTTTCTGAGGGAGGTTAAATAATTTTCTCAAGACACATCACTTAGGTAGAAATTTTTAGCATAAAAGTATAACTACTATATACTAGTTTTCTGTAGTGGGTGCTGAAGATAAAGAAATCAAAGTGACACTATATAATTTTAGTTAAAAAAACAGAAAGCACGTGATTGGGAGGTACCTAGTATGAACCTGTGTGTGTGTGTGTGTGTGTGTGTGTGTGTGTGTGTGTGTGTATGTGTGTGTGTGTTACTGAGGATTGAACTCAGGGGCATTCCACCTCTGAGCTATACCCGCAGCCCTATTTTATTTTTTATTTTGATACAGAGTCTCACTAAGTTATTGAGGCTGGCCACCAACCTTCTAGCCTCCTATCTCAGCCTCCCAAGTACTGGGATTACAAGCATGCACCACCACACGCAGCACCACTACACTGAGCTTGAACATGTGTTTTATTATTTTTTAATTAATTAATTTTTTTCGTTATACTGGGGATTGAACCCAGGGGCATTCTACCTCTGAACTACACCCCCAGCCCTATTTTTGTTTTAAGTTTTTATTGAAATAGGGTCTCATTAAGTTGCTGAGTATGGCCTTAAACCTGAGATCTTCCTGTCTCGGCCTCCCAAGTACAGGGATTACAAGCATGGACCACCACGCCTGGCTGAACCTGTGTTTTAAAGAATGAGTCCGGGTTAGTCCAGCAAAGAGGAAGATGGGGGAGGTTATTTCATGAAGAGATAGCCTTAGCAAAGGAAAAGAGGCAAGGCAGAAATGCTTTATAAGGAATTATCAAATAATTCAGATAGACTTGAGTTAGGTGGAATGGTTAAGGACGGATGTACAAGAAGACTCCAGCTTATGGTAAGGTTGTGAACCAACTGTAGTAACACAGATGTGTTTAAAGGTTCTATGAGGGAAATATTCAAGGTGAATGATGATGATGTCTACATAAAGGTCACGAGGAAGAAGATGGTGAAGGATAGGGGGTCAAAGTACCTTAGAAAGATGCAGTTGGATGAACTTACTGGTAAATTAGATGTGGGGATAGAAGTAGGAGAGGCATACGAGGTGCACTGAGATCCTGATTCAATGGCGATGCTGTTGGCAGATGGCCGTGGGGTCGAGAATGCAGGTGATGACTCTGGTGTGGTTGTATTGAGACCAGAGGTGTTCAGGGGATACCTGAATGGAAACATCTGGAAAGTGGTTGAAAAAAATCATCATTCTAAAGAGAAACATGAGAGCAATCACAAGATCTGTATTGAGTGAGATGAGGACAAAGGATGGAAAAGGGGGGTCCCCATGATTAAGAAATAATGAGGGGGGGAAATCTGGAAGAAAAAGGAGCAATAATCTTAAGTATCAGAGAGTGATAAAAAGTTGAAATAGCCACTTACTCAGTCATTTCATACTCAATTAATTTTATATGGAGAGAAATAAATAAAAAGTTATTATAGGTGATTCACTAAACTACATCATATGATTTGAATGATAATTCAGTATAATGATTGTTTATAATCTACAACCTATGTCCTCATGGAAATATTAAATAATTTTGGTAGATTTAGTTTGCAAAGATAAGTAAATATACAATAAACCCAAATTAAATACAAGTTATTTTAGTCCTCATCGGGTTTACATTGAAATAGTAGATAAGCTAACCTTGCCAAACATTTTCACATGTGTGTGCATGCTTAATAGCAATGTTCATGAGCAGGCACACTAAAATAATTCATTCCCAGTGTCACACACACATGAAGTAATGCCTCTGCTCACTCTGCTCTGAGGGTCAATAGTTAAATGTCTGTGGTTCATGGAGAGAGTTAAAATCATGAGGTGCAGGTATTGGATGTTTTCTGCTGTTTCTGTTTATACAGAAAAAATTTCCAGTTTCTTAGGCAAACATAAGGAAACACATTAGTTTGAATAGTCCGTCCTTCATAAAGCCACTTTGGTTATTTCTAAACCTTGGTTTCTAATGGGAAATGACAGATTATTCAATTCAGTATTTTCCAGTCATTATAGTACAGCTGACCTATTTAAAGTTTTCCTGGTAAGCCCTTTCCCCCCTGCTTTAAGGTTTCACTTGCTAAATTGGATTGGATTTGTTTGTGGAAGCAATGACAATGTTAGAATTCAGCCCGGTAGTCATAAGGGGTTTATTGAATTTGGATAGGAACTCAATTATTAAGTTGAAAATATTCTTGATTTATTTGAATAAAATGGCACATTCTCCTTCACATTCTTGCATTCTTATCCTCCTCAGCGTGATGTTTAAATGCTCCTAAAATTAGGAAGTTACATTTTGCTCTTAAAAGGAAGTTACATTTTGCTCTTAAGAGGTTGACTTCAAAGGTATTGAGTTTGTTTCAAATCCAGGTAAATGGCACACGATTATAAATCCTGTGCATTTTAGTGTCTGGACAGGATCATCAGGGGATACCCTGGTTTGCAGATTTAGCATAGGTAAGGTTAGAGACATTAAAATTAATGTAATTTTTTTATCCATAATGGTAGTCTTAGAAAATTCAAGACAAAAATAGAAAAACGATTTGAAAAATAGTAGTAACAACTGTGTTAGACTGGTAATTTTCTTCCTGCTAAAATCATATTATTTACTTCCTGGTCCACTGTTTTTCCATTATTGGTGCTTAGTACACCGCCTGCTATGTAGCTGGCACACATTGTTTGTTACATAAGTGATTCATAAAAGAATGTTTGGGTCATATTTTAATTTTTATGTAATTCAGATATTTTATTAGGCTAATGAATATATGATAAACAACTCATTTGCTTAAGTTCTCATGTTATTTTTCTTTCTACCTGAGAAAATGGTTTCAACATGAGATTCAAAATTACCTCTTCAAACCAAACCCAAGGTATTACCTTTTCTACTTTCTTAAAATTTTCATACTTATTGTTATGTAAAGAGTCTCATAGATTATTTCTATTTGATGACAAGGATAAGTATTTGGGTAGACTAATAGATCAGAAGGTTTGAACATCAAAGGTTGGTGTCTTAAAAAATTATCAAAAAATGATAATAAAGATGACAAGTAGAAATCTTATTTTGTGTGGTCCCACCTCAAAATACATAGTTTTGAGTCAGTGGTTTTAGGTTAAATTGGAAGTTTTGCAACTTATTGATGGGGGATTTCTTTAGTAACTCTCTTCAAAATATTTACCCCAATTTTCCTATCATTAATATGTAGGTTGCAAATCAGGCTTTTTTGAAGTTCCAATAGTAGCTGAAAACTTCAAAAAATAAAATTTGGGGCTTTAAGGTGGATGCTTTTCTCTGTTTACCATATTTTATCTCAAAACATGAGGCACAGAATAATCAAATATTTCTAATAATTTTAGAAAATTTTCTAAAAACTTGTCACGATTTTGAACTATATGTAATTATTACCATTTGAACATTGGATAGGATGTCTTGGAAAAATATTTCAGGTAAATAGATTTGTATCTCTTCAATTTTGACTTTTGATAAACCCCTGAAAAGATTTCATAAAATCCTTTCATTTCTTTTACCAGCATGGTTTTCTAGAGATGGATGAAGAGGAGATATTTTTAAGTATAACTTTATTATCTGTGTATGAATCAAGGAAACGTTATACTGAGAGCTTTAAATGTTATGAAAAGATAAACTTTATGAAGCATACCTCATAAAAATGGATACAATTTGTGATATCTAAAATGAAATATACATAAACCCTGGGCTTTCTCTTCTTGACAGTTTTTTTTAAATGTAAACGTGTAAGAAATCAAAGCCTGGGATTCATGCACAAATATTCTGCTCCTCAGAATCACACTGCTCTTCTCAATTTCTAAAAGTAATTTCTTTAACATCTCCAAATAGGCACAGGCTTTATTTTCATTTTTTATCATATTTCCAATACTCTGCAATTAGTTCTTGCTATGGAAAACTCGTTAATGCATTAAAACATTTGTCTAACTTGAAAACAAAAATTGCTCAGGTAACTTGGGATTAAAAATGGGAAAATGCCTCCATTCCAAAGCATGTCTTAGAATAGTCTCATGGTTTTTTTTTCCCCCTTCACTATGAATTAACAAGAGACCAAAAGGCCATTTTATTGAATTTTGTGTAAAGATATCCCAGATTGAGCAATGGCAATGGAAATACACAATCCCATCACCTACTGGCTTCCAACAACATACAACTATGCTCTTACACGTTAAGGGAGATTTTTTTTCTTTCTGGAAATGAATTATCAGTAAACAGAGGGAAAAATGCTGGTTAAAAGTTATGAACATGATTTGCTGTTTTCTTTCTTTTCCTGTTTGCTACTCTATGTATGACAAAGCACAGTGAATTTAAAATTGCTATTGAATTTGAAAAACATTGGGGGCAACTATAATTCTTCTACAAAATAAATTTTTCCCATAACTACAATTCAAATAACTGAGACTTTCGTGTACCCAAAGAGGTGTTTGCGTATTCTATGTAAGACAACTCAGGCACTCTACTAGGCAGAAAACTTTCTCACTACATACCTTATTAACTGTCACTTATTCATCATTCTAATAAACTTGGTTATCTGATTTCTTAGTTAAAAGGTAGAAATCTATGGGAATATGATATGGCACACCAATAATAAAATAAAATAAATAAGATAAAATGATTTCCAACCACCTGAGAAATAATATTTACGTGTGTACACATATGTATATATACATATATACACATAATTATATATTCATTACAATTACATATACATATGTATTTAGTTATGTTTGTATATGAATATATAGGCATATATGTGTGTATATTTATTGTATAAATATATAGACATACGTTAAATATTCATGTATTACTGCATTTGTTGATGATACTGCATATTCAGAAAAAAATAGTACGCATACTTGGAAGAGCTCAGACTTCCCTGTATAATGTATAACTTATTGTAAGTAATTCCACTGAAAATTATTGAAAGTCATTTGGGTACCTACATGTATGAAACTACTTGAAAACTCAGTTATAGTGGATTCTTTAAATTTCTTTCACTGGGAAGTTTTGCTGACATTTGAAGTTTTTAAACTATTCCTCAGAACTTTATGGGCAATGTGATTTTCTTTCTTATGCATCATTTTCATTTGCAGTTGTTAACATCTGTGTCACCATTATTACATATATATACATATACGTAATATACTAATATATATACTACCTATTAGTGACTCACCTAGTAACAGTCTCAAAATTGAAAAGCAAAAGTTAATAAAGTTAGAAGACAAACTGATAAATTCATTTTCACGTTCGACACCATTTCATATTGTTCCCATTGATAAACAGATAAGAAATCATTAAAGCTATGATATTACATGTATTATTCTACTATGTATTAATAAGCACATGACATAATAAACATGTCACCAGTTATATGATCAATAATATAAATGATTAGATAAGAAGCTAATATCAACATAGAGAACAGATATTTACAGAAATTTATCCTGGTCTAGATCTTGACATGTCACAAGTAAATTAAAAAAGAAATATAGTTTCTATATTTATAGAGATAATTATTATTATTACTCAGAGTACTAATGAGAAGTTTCAATGAAACTCCTAATGTAGGAAGAGAATAGATACATACCATTAATTTTTCTCCTTCCACTCATAAATTATTTTCTATGTCCTTCTCTGGAAGCATTTTATAGGGTATTTGAACATTAAAAACTGAATGCACTAAAAATTTGAGGACAGAATTTAGACTTTTTTTGTGTTTACTCGTCTATCAGTTGTTTCCTAAGTACAGTGTGCAAGCACAAGAGCTTTTACCTGCAAAAGTGCCCAGCAAGCACAAGCACACACAACTGCTGATGAATTTTGTAATTAAAAAATAGTGCCGACCTCCCGGTATAGAGTTATGCCACTCTTAGGGTTCTTTCTTCAGCGATCTCTTTTCTTGCTATATTTTGGGGGTTCTTTGGCTGAGAGCTGAGAGTTCCTTTACAATCCACTTAAATATACTTTTCTCCTCTACTGTTCTTATCTCACACACTCCCACCAAATGTTATAAGTATAATTCTGTAGAATTCTTCCTGCAAGGTAGGAATTGCAATAATAATTGGCGAGGTGGCACGATTTTAAGCTCAAGATCACTTTAGAGCTGGGTCTATTTGCTTTAGCCTTAAATTTTCAGGAAAAGTGGAAATGGTTTGGGGTCCACTAAGTTGCCAAAGACGTGTGACCACAAGGTAAACATCAAACACAAATTATAACATTTTTGGCCCAGAAATTATTCTGTCTTTTTTAATTTTAACCGGTGTGTCTGAGAGGAGAGAGCAAAGAAGACTTTTATAATAAAAGGAAAATGGAAAGAATGTTGGAGCATCATATAAAATAAATGAGACTTTACTCAAAATTGAAATGGAGTAAATATAAGAAATATATGAAAGTATTGGTGCAGAGTTTACTGAAAGTTAAAATAAACCCATCTTAAGTTATCTGCTTTGACCAGAGCACAAGTAAAAATGTCTTCGTGTAATTAGAAAAGAGATTATGTATTCAATCTTTAAATTTAGACCTGGACATTCACCTGGGAATGTGGAGCTACTCAAGTGTCGGGTGTTTGCACAGACAGCAGAATCGGGGAGTTAGCATCAGCAGAAGTTCATTACTGAGCTGTCAGAGTGACACAGAAGGTGGGGTGGGTTATGGAACCAGGTGTTTGGCAGGGAGAAAGGTCAATTCTGAGATGCATTGGGGCAGGGGGAGCCTCAGAAAATAAAGGGCTTGATGTGTTACTACGAGATAACTCTGCCAATACTGAGACCCATGTCAATACTGAGACCCAGGGCAGTAGGAGCCACCCTCTGCTTTATTCTTTGAGTATTGTCTGAAACATTTTAGACAATTAATTAAAATGTACTGAATGAGTGACTAGATAGTTTCAGGTTCCTCCTGGATAGTTGAACTCTAGGGTGTTGTATCTATGACATTAACCAAATTCCTCAACACAGCCAGGTGTGGTGGCGCATGCCTGTAATCCCAGTACTTGAGAGTCTGAGACAGGAGGATTGCAGGTTTGAGGCCAGCCTCAGCAACTTACACCAAGGCCCTCCGTGACAGTCTGTTTCAAAATAAAATAGGGCTGGGGGTGTGGCTTATTGGTAGAATGCCCCTGGGTTGGATCCCCAGTGCCCCCCATCACACAGACAAAGATTCCTCCACATGATTGCTAATTTTTTGAATATTCATTTGCTGCATGTTACTCTCCAGGTACTCTAGAAGTAATCTCTCCTACGCCAAAGGAAAGGCCCGTGTCTTTCCCCACCTTCTCTAGTGTGAGAAAATAGTTGGGGAGACAGGTTTTTCTCTATGAATACAAAGGAAAGGATAGGAGAATTTGCTCTCATTCTAGCCTGGATCTGGTTTTTTGGGGGGGTGACTCCTCTGCGGGGCTGCAGGTACACTGTGCCATCACAATCAATCCACTGGAGGAAAAGTTGGAGAGGGTGGGAGGAGAGTTTGGCCAATTGAACTTGAACCTCGTAGACGCCCAGAGTACCTGCAGGGAATATGTTCTCTGCCTTCGCACCCATCCATACTTTTATCTCTGTGCTATCAGGATACGACAGCATGTTTCACTATTTGTAGGAAGGAGGAAGGATTTCAAAATCGAATGCTCTAGAGAGAGTTTGTGCCACCAGCTGTTTTCATAAGCAAAGAAAGATAAAGCCCTTCATGAGAAAATAATTAAGAAATTTCCAACTTATGAAAAAAAAAATAATGTGCATCTATTCCTTTCCCGAGGGAAGAAATAAGATGACTTCATTTATATCCTACCTTGTTCCAGACAGGATTAAGACAACTTTATAATGACTTTAAAAGGATCTTTTCTACCATGCTCTTAGGATTAGCTATTGGAACGTTTTTTCCCCCCTCAATATTCTCAATATTTCTCCATGTTCCTTTCCTGCAGCCAGTTGCTGAGTCTGCAGTGAGGGGTAGACGGAGGGTGTTTCTAAGGATGGAAGCCTGGCCTAGGAGTTCCTAAGGAGGGGAAGTGAAATTGAGTTGGGGACCAAGTTGCAGTGTTTTGAACCTGAAAATTCATACCTCCCATTTTATGGTTTTTGGATGAAACTCTTAAGGACATTCTAAAGTGTCTGGCAATTTACATATGAACTAAAAGAAATACTGAACAGATTTAACAAATTCTCTGAGTCATACAGTTGAAATGGGGACAAAAACTGGAACGAAATATTTAAAGACATTTCATGTGTCTGTGAGAGTAAATACTATTATGTCTGGCATATCTGCCCAAACCTATTTATTTATAATATTGTTTTTTAAAGGTAGATTACCTATGTATCCTCTTGAAATTACTGAAAGTAAATTTTCAAGCCAACTTGGGTTCAAGTGGTGACATTAACATGGAAACCTTATACCCCTTTTCTACCACTATTTAATACATAGATTAAAAGATCATGTATATTTTATGTTTGAATAATTCAGTATAGCTATAGAAAACAAGTAATGGTGCCATGGGAATTATAATTAATTTTCTAATATAATAAGAGATATTTACACAGTGACTTATAAAGCGTAAAAATAACTATAATATGAAAGCTAAGGCCAACAAGAGCAGGGGAGAGGGAGACAAGGTGTCTTAGAAGAGGTTAGTATTTTCTAAACTCTGAAGGATGGTTGATGCAGCTACATGGATAGGGTATCAGTTTAAGGCAACAGGAAGAAATAAGGAAGGAAAAAAAACCCTCTGGAAAAGAGGAACATCTTCTAGAGGTGACAAATCGACATGTTTCAGAGAGACATTAGATAAGGAGGTAGGAGGAAAATTTTAAAAACATTGAACTGAGCTCCATTCCCTAGTTGTAATTTGCATTAATCGAAGTGTGTGAGGCCCACACTTACTCCATGAGAACAGCACTTGGGGAAAGTGCATCTAAGTGCCTCACTCAGGGTGGACTGGACCGAGCTGAGAAGGGAAGCAGGGATGCTGTGGAGATGAGCCAGGTCTGACAACAGAAGGGGCTGCAGTTAAATCCCACAGGGCAAAAAATGAAGGGGACGCGGTGAACAGAGAGTTGACAGCATTTGGTGACAAGGTAGGTGTCTCTGAAGAAGCAGGCTCCTCAGAGGTCCAATCTTGTATCTTTTGTCACCTTGCTTATTATCCTCAAGAGCTTCTTATCCCTAAAATAACATAGAATATTGAACATCATCGCTTTGATGCAGTAATGATTATTTAAAGCTACCGATTCAAAGCGCCCATAATAAACACATCGACAGTAGCATCCACCTTAACTAACGCCTTATGCAAACAAACTTCCCTTTTTAAAGAACATTTCATTCTCATCCCTATGAAGCGCAATTATGGCAAAAATGTTTGGCTTTGTTTTGTTTTGTTTTCACAGAAAGACAATTGCTTCTAGAGGTTTGTTTTTAGAGATGAAAGAATCCTGTAGACACATATCTATTATATCCAGAGAACATCTGTTGCAGTTTAGAAAATTAAAGATGACATCAAAGAAGTCAAACATCTCATTTCCCGAGAACAAGCCTATGAAAAGGGCTGACGTTTGCTTCTTAAAATGAATAATTTCACAGAATGTCAATTTTGAATTTTACAAAAATCGCATTTGCTTAGATTAGCAGAGAAAAGAAACAATGGCATCAAATAAATGATTTTGCCAGGTCTCTTGTGCATTTCAACCACAGAGATTTCAGCTGTTTTGAAAAAGCTTCTCCATTTTAAACATTCTGGAAATACTTGTATTAAGATATCTGTCTGCCTATGCAGTTCGATTAATTTAGCTTTTTTGACTGGATTAATTGGGAATAATGCTAAATATTCATTTTTAACTCTGTGCCAACAGATATGTTAACTGTATGAATATCTTTCAGATAAAAATTGAGATAAAAGGAGTATAGTAATATTGAATTTACATTTGGAAGATCATAATTATTTTTGTTGAAATAATAGAAATAATTAGAAATAAAGCTAGCCCTTTTATTTATCTTTGGCTTATAATTTGGTTACTTTCCTGTTCATTTAATTGTCTGTTGCTTGACTTCCAACCCATGGAATCCTGATGCTGAGAAGGGTAATAGTTTTATTATAAGGATGCATCAAATCTGGAAACATATTAAACATTGTCTGTATACCAAAGAAACATATGCTTATTCATGGAATAATTATAGAGGAGAGCTGGTTTGAGGAAGAAGGAAGTCAGACCTGTGTTTTCCAGTGGAAAGCAGGGAGGTTAGTTCCAAAATTCAGGGGATGCTGTGAAAACAGTATGCATACACTGAGTTCACAATTATTTCCAAGGTGCAAAAGGGACCCAAATTTATGGAAAAGTTGGGAACCAATATTTATAGGAAAAAGTCCAAATTTGTTAGTATGGTAGCTACATGACCCTGATTAAGGTTTCCAGTCTTTCTTCTCTCCATTTTATTCTTCTTGTCACTCCTCCCGATTCTAATGATTGAACCATACAGCCCGTTTTTATTTATTTATTATTTTTTTTGTACTGGGATTGAACTCAGGGGCATTGTACCTCTAAGTTACACCCCCAGCCTTTTTTAATTTTTTGTTTCAAAACAGAGTCTCACTAGGTTGCTAAGAATCTTGCTAAGTTTCTGAGGCTGGTCTGGAACCTGTGATTCTCCTGTCTCAGCTTTTTTTTTTCCTGCCTTCTGGTTTTATTCTGCTTAATTACCTTGTTCCATAATGCCATTGTGATAGTTAATCTAAGTTGTCAACTTGACCTGATCATGACACACCCAAGATTATGTGATTTTGGGTGTGTAACAGCAGATTAAAGAGAAAGCCCTGCCCTGAATGTAGGCAGCAGGATTCTGATAGGTGCGGACTTAGATAAAGAGGGAGAAGCCACGTAGAGTGTGTGCGACTCATTCCGAGGAAAGCGCATC
>PVJS01008170.1:27255-54057 GCA_004027185.1 Glis glis | reverse complement strand
ACAAAAGTCAAAGTGATGCAGAAAGTCCATGGGAAACTGGAGGGAAGGGGGTACTGGGGATTGAACCCAGGGGCATTCTACCTCTGAGCTACACCCCCAGCCCTATTTTGTGTTTCGTATTTATTTATTTGTTTATTTATTTATTTATTTATTTATTTATTGTGGTGCTGGGGATTGAACCCAGGGGCATTCTACCTCCGAGCTGTTTGGAAACAGAGTCTCACTAAATTGCCGAGGGCCTCACTAAGTTGCTGAGGCCTGTAATCCCTCTACTTGGGAGGCTGAGGCAGGAAGGTCACAGGTTAAAGGCCAGCCTCAGCAACTTAGTGAAACCCTCACAACCTAGCAAGACCCTGTGTCAAAATAAAAATAAAATGGGGCTGGGGTGTAGCTCGGAGGTAGAATACCCCTAGGTTCAATCCTCAGTACCAAAAAGAAAAGAAAAATTATTGCTGAGCATGGTGGCACACACTTGTGATCTCAGTGCTTGGGAGACTGAGAGAGGAGGATCACAAGTTTCAGACCAACCTCAGCAACTTAGCGAGATCCTCAGCAACTTAGTGGGAACCTGTTTCAAAAGAAAAAAGAAAAGGACTGGGGGTGTAGCTCAGAGGTAGAATGCCCCTGGGTTCAATCCCCAATACCAAAAAATTATCATTACCCTTTCTTGATGCCTGGTAAGTTTTGCATACCTGCCTCACCATACTCTCAAGGCCCTGCCCAGATCCCAGTGATCAGGGACTCTGAGGGAAAATGATCAGCCCCAGAGTTCTTCCCACACCCAGCCCCATCTTCATATGGGTTCATTGTCCCTGCCTCTTTCCCTAGAGCCTCTGTCCACTTCAGACATTTTAAATAAAAATGTGGGTAGAATATGAGAATGAAGTGCTGAAAAACTGGGAAACCCTAAAACATAGGTGAGAGCCCCTTTGCCCTTCACAAAGTGGGACACCATTTTTGACCACTATCCACTTGTTTTTCTTTGTTGTTGTTTGGGGTGGTAAAGAGAGTGGGGGTCGCCACCTCTACCTTTGGTCTTTTCTCTCTTTTTTTTTTTTTTTTTTTTTTTGCGGTACCGGGGATTGAACCCAGGAGCGTTCTACCTCCGTGCTACACCCCCGGCCCTATTTTTTATACTTTATTTTGAAACCAGGTCTCACGAAGTTGCGGAGGGCCACACTAAATAGAGAGAGAGAAAGAGGGAGAGAGAGAGAGAAAGAGAGCTGGGGCTGGCCGCGAACCCGGATCCTCTGGTCTCCACCTCCCAAAGTACTGGTATTACAAGCGTGTGCCACCACGCCCGGCTTTATTCTTCATTTTGAAACAGGGTCTCACTAAGTTGCAGAGGGCCTCACTAGTAGCTGAGGCTGGCCGTGAACCCGGATCCTCCGGTCTCAGCCTCCCAAGTACTGGGATTACAAGTGTGCGCCACCACGCCCGGCTTACCTTTGATCTTTTCTAGGTGACTTTGGAAGAGGTTAATTCTCAGATAGCACTAGAATATGGCCAAGCAATGACAGTCCGAGTGTGCAAGATGGATGGAGAAGTGATGCGTAAGTGCTGTACTCCTTTTTTTTTGTGTGGCATTAGGGATCGAACACAGGGGCATTCTACCTCCAAGCTACATCCCCAGCCCTATTTTATTTTTATTTTGAGATAAGGTCTCGCTAGGTTGATGAAAGTCTCAGTATCTGCTGAGGCTATCCTCGAACCTGCGATCCTCCTGTCTCAACCTCTCAAGTACTGGGATTTCAAGGGTGCGCCACCACGCCCGGCTTCTGTACTCCTTTCTTTAGGCCTAAGCTTTCACGTGGACTGGAAGGAAGGGGTAGTCAGTAGAAATCAAGGGGACTTTGCCCATGGTATTGGGGCAACCACAAATCTGACCTGTCAGAGCAGAGCCCAATGGACTCCTCTCCTGCTCTCTAAACCTCTAACTGTGGGTCTCCACATGGATCTTCTCCCACTTATGTCCATGGATGCAGCTGTGGTTGTAGTGCAGAACGCCACGGTCCTGGACCTGAAGAAGGCCCTCCAGAGATACGTGCAGCTCAAGCAGGAGCGTGAAGGGGGCATTCAGCACATCAGCTGGTAAGTGTAGCAGCAGCTCCTTCACTGTAGCCCTTCCTAAGGCTGCTGCGGGCACCACTCTTCCTTTTTTTTTTTTTTTTTTTTTGTGGTACTGGGTATTGTACTCAGGGGCATTCTACCTCTGAGTTACACCCCCAGCCATATTTTTTTTTTTAAGCAGGGCCTCACTAAGTTGCTGAGGCTGGTCACAAACCTGGGATCCTCCTGTCTCAGCCTCCCAAGTACTGAGATTACAAATGTACACCACCACACCTAGCTTGTTTAATTATTCATGTTAGGCCTTTAATCTACCTTGTTGTGTGTGTGTGTCGTGCTAGGGATTGAACCCAGAGGCATTCTACCTCTGGGCTACAGTCCCAGCCCTATTTTATTTTTTATTTTGAAACAGGTTCTAAGTTTTGAAGGGCCTCACTAAGTTGCTAAGTCTGGCCACGAACCTGCAATCCTCGTGTCTCAGCCTACCGAGTACTGGGATTACAAGTGTGCACCACTACGCCCAGCTCCAAACTCTTTCATCAACATCTCCCCACCTGTACTGCTGGGTGTCTTTACTCGGGGATACCGTAGGGCATTAGCATGTCCTGAAGTGTTCTCCCTAGTTGATTGGTGTACACGTCAGTGGCCCCTGTCCCCTCCTCACCTGGGTACTGTCAGCCCCTACTCTACTGTGGATCAAGTGTCCTATTAGCTGAGCCTCAGTACTGTCACCTATTTCATTAGCAAGGTGTGTGGCCCAGCTGCCCTAGGTCCCAGAGGGCTAAGCACCAAAGCCTCTGTCACCCCAGCTGCTCAGCTCACCCTGCTCAGGGCAGGTGGTTTACCCGAGTCCACCTCTTGCAGGTCGTATGTGTGGAGGACATACCATTTGATCTCTGCAGGAGAGAAGCTCACAGACGACAGAAAGAAGCTCCGAGAGTAAGTTCAGGCCCCGTCTTGAGCTATAGAAGCCATCTGGTCTGTTGCCCTCTAGTGCCCCATGTTCTGCCAGAGCGCTATAGCAGGAAGATCCCTGGCTGGACTGACACCTTCCCTTTGGAGATTCTTTGGGCCCGGCCCACAAGGAGAGGTAGGCAGAGGAGCAGCACCAGGGCTGCACGGTGCCAGGAGGAAGGAAATGAGAGCAGATGTGGAGGTGAAAGGCTGCCCTGGTGGTGCAGCGTGGGTCTGTGGGAGGATGGCTGCACCACCTCTTGGTCTTCCTGGATGCTAGTCATCTCCACTTGTTCTTTCTTGGTCCCTCACAGGCCTCAGGTGAAGAGTCACAAATGATCCTTCTGTAGATCAGACACTATTTTTCCTTCTCTTTCAGTTATGGTATCCGGAATCGGGATGAGGTTTCCTTCATCAAAAAGCTGAGGCAAAAGTGAATCTCAGACAAGGACAACTCTATTCACTGGTGGTCAAGCCTTTCCAGCAGGATGGAGCCCTCCTGGTGTTGGGGTGCCACACCCCTAGCATGCCCAGCTAGAACTGTCAGCATGAACCTTTGGGATGAGGACAGGGTGAGCCTGTTCCTTGCTTTCCTGTGAACTCAGCCTGAGCTTGACTTCTCCTTGGGCCTGAAAACCCTGATCCCATGGCAGAGCCCACGGGGCTGTGGGCCTGGCCCTGTGTGCAGAATAAACCTATTTGCTTCATATTTTGAAAAGTCAGATAATACCCTATGTAGGAGGGACTGGATTTGCCCCATTGCCAGGGGAGGTTAGTGCAGAGAACTGGTGCAGGTGAGTCCTGAGTCCAAGGTACCACACCACATGCCTCTGTCACCATGATCTCCACAGCAGGGATAAAATCAGAACGGAAATAAAAAGCAGAGCACTGGCTTTCTGTTTCTATTTGAAGGGAAGTCAGGGCCTGCATCCCAGCGCCTACGGTGGGAGCAACCTTGCAGCACGGGCGTGGATGGGATGGGAACTCCAGCCACAGGGTTCCCTAACAGCAGTGCCTTCCCCAGGCTCAGTGGGAAGAGGCAACACGGGATACTTGTTGGAGGTACTGTGTGCAGTGGTGGGTTCGTTCCAGTGTGGCATGGGGAAATGTAGCAGCACTTCCGTAGGTCCATGTCCCATC
This sequence comes from Glis glis, assembly GCA_004027185.1. Lineage (NCBI taxonomy): Eukaryota > Metazoa > Chordata > Mammalia > Rodentia > Gliridae > Glis > Glis glis. The sequence continues at coordinate 49,896 of PVJS01008170.1, read as the reverse complement.
CCTGGCTACCAGTCCCTCTAAGGAAGAGCAAGGTGGGCTCGCCTGGCCAAGGGACTTGGAGGTGGAAGAGCCTGTGGCCGTTTGACACCTGGTTCCCTGTTCTGGGGAATTGTGCTGCCAGAGGCCAGGGGCCTGCAGGGCCTCCCTCCCCTCAGCCAGAAACCAGGAAAGAGGAGACAGCCCTGGTCACGTTAGTGGCAGCTAAAACGCTCCCGGTCCATTTATTGGCCACACTTGGTGGTCGTCGAGGGACTAGTTAGGAAGTTATCATGGGAATTAGTATAATAAATGCCCGGCAGTATAAAGGGTTCAACAGAAGTGAACAAGGCACATAAGGTCTGTGTTCCAGAAATACGAGCCCCCACATAGAGCAGGCAGAGTCCCACAGGCCTGTGAGGCTAAGGGTGGTTGTGGCCGCCAGCGCCCACAGCCAGCTCAGTGGAGCTGAGCGTCCAGCTCGTACTTCTCGCAGAACTTGTCAGTGAAGGGGATGCAGGTGAGGAACTCACACCACTCACAGCGGACGGGGTAGAAGTAGAAGAGGACCACCAGGCCAGCCAGCAGGCCCAGGAAGACTGCCTGGAAGATGATGATCTGGCAGCGCTTGCGGTACAGGTCAAACTTGCCAAAGCTGATGTAGGGCAGGAAGGCAAAGGAGAGGAAGAGGCCGCTGATGAATCCCGAGATGTGAGCGAAGTTGTCAATCCAGGGCAGCAGCCCAAAGGCGAAGAGGAAGAGCACCACAGCCAGCAGCTTGAAGAAGGCACGCCAGGGCCGCGCCAGGATCTGCCAGCTCTGGAAGAGCTCCACGAAGAGGCAGGCCAGGATGCCAAACTGCGAGCCAGCCGGGCCCACCTGGGGGCAGTGGCAATGATGAGCTCAGCAGCCCTCCTGGGCTCGGGCTCATCTTCTCATCCCACCTCCCGAGGCCCAGAGCACACAGGGACGGAGGAGCCAAACATGCTCCAGGCTGGGCACAGTGCTCAACACAGGTGGGGTTCGTGCAGGGCCACAGGCACCCTGGGAGGCAGCCTACCTCCGCCCGGTATGGCAGGAAGATGGCACTGGCCAAGTTGCCGGTGACACCACTCAGCAGGTAGATGATGGCTATGCGGTGCCAACCTGCCAGCTTCTCCAGGTCCCGGAGGACAGTCATCTGGAAGCAGATGGACACCAGGCAGTGCAGGATCCTGTGGGCAGTGGGGGGTGCAATTGGGGGGCACTCAGCAGGGAAGGTGGCTCTCTACCTCCAGCCAGCCACTGCTGGGGTCCTGAGGCCACCCACCCAGCCCAGTTTCACTTGCCCAGCGTGCAGGAAGAGGGACAACCACAGGCGGTAGAACTGGTCAGGCACCTCCGGGTTGAGGAAAGGCAGGAGGCCGCACACATCATCCATACAGTGTACCTATGCAGAGTGGCCAATCAGCACCCATGGTGGCTGGGAGGAGGGGAGGGGCATGCCCTTGAGGCCTACCTGAGAGCAGAGTGTGGCCTCCTCGTGGAAGTAGCCCCGCATGAAGTCACAGTACTCCCGGGAGGTGATCTCACACCTGGAAAGTCAGGCAGGGTTTGGAGGGTCCCACTTTGCAGAGGAAGACTGCTGGAGTCCAGGGACAGAGGGACCCAACCCAGATTTCAGTCCTACCCACCACCTTTGTCGGCCCTTTCTTAGTCCACACCCCCTGGGATCTTGGGTCATTTCAGGACTGGTGAGGGAGAAGAGCACAGCCCCAGGAAAACTCTGAGCCTGCCCAGAGCCCCACTGCACTTGCACACCTATCTGCCCAGAGCCTGCTGCATGTGCACACCCACCTGCCCAGAGCCCCACTGCACTTGCACACCCATCTGCCCAGAGCCTGCTGCATGTGCACACCCACCTGCCCTTGGTACCGATACAGCAGGGCCGGCCTGTTATGACACAGTCCATGTGAGGGTGGTTGGTATGGTTCCCAGCGCTGTTTTTGGTGCAGATCTGGGTCACAAATAGGGATCAATCTGGGTCAGTGCCTCCCCCAACTCTTGGCTCCACACCCCATTTGAGAGCTGAGGCAAAGATGGGCAGGCTCATTGGGTAGAAAACAGGCTTCTCTTGATTTCAGGCAGATCACCACACCCTGAGCCGCAGCTGGGCCATCTGTCAAACTGGAATAATGTCATCTGGCCTTCCAAGTCTCCACCCAATCCTCACTCTGACTACTTGCTCAGAGAGGCAGCCTTGTTTGATAGACAGGTTGGGTAAAGGCCAGGGACATGGCGTCTGAAAACATGGGGTGGTCCCATAGTGGGACCTCTGGAATCACTAGTGGGTGGAGTGTGGCCCCCTCCCACAAACAGCAAGCATGACCCCTCAACAACCCCCCACCCGGCTCACCGGCCACTTGGTGATGTCTTCTGGCCACTCGTGGGGGTCTTCGGAGGAGGGCTCATCACACACCCTGCACGAGCCCAGTATGTGGTCAGAACCTTCTTCAAGCCCCTGGCATTAGCATCCTCCCACCTAAATCAACAACAGGGGGAGCACCTACACCCCTCAGGGTAACGTTGACAAAGGCAGGTAAGGGAGTAGCCATTAGGACTGACCTGGGGTCCTGGTGACACACAGAGCCAAACTGCCTCTTGTGGCCAGCAAGGTCTGGAGCACTGGGATGGATGGGCCACTTCACCCACACTGCCAGCGTGGACTGTGGAAACAGGGCCAGCTCTGGTCAGAGCCCACCCCTTGCCCAATTTAGTCAAGCAATGTGGGGCTCAGAGTCCGGAGTCAAAAGCAAAGCGACCACTCAACCCTTATGAGTTTACACTCCTGAAACGCATGCATGCTGAGAGAGATTCTGGTATAAGGAGCTCAACAGCATAATTCCTAGAAGCTTTTTGTTGGTTTGTTTGGTACTGGGGATGGAACCCAGGGCACTTTACCACCCCTAGCCCGTGTGTGTGTGTGTGTGTGTGTGTGTGTGTGTGTGTGTTACTGGGGATTGAACCCAGGGGAATTCTACCTCTGAGCTACACCCCCAGCCCGATTTTATTTTTTATTTTGAAACAGGGTCTCACTAGGTTGATGAGAGTCTCACTATTTCTGAGGCTGTCCTCGAACCTATGATCCTCCTGTCTCAGCCTCCCAAATACTGGGATTACAGGCATGCACCACAGCGCCTGGCATCCCTAGCCCTTTTTAACTTTTGTTTTGAAACAAGGTCTTGCTAAGTTACCACACACTGCTCTCAACCCTGTGGTCCTCCTATCTCAGCCTCCCAAATACTGGGATTACAAACAAGACAGGTGCTAAAAGAGTACACCCAAACCAAGATCAAATCAAAAAATCAAACGATCATCTAACGGCGAGGATGGAAATGGAGTGTGGGGTGAGTGGGCTTGGAAGTGGCAGGGGAAAAGCCTAGTCTGGTGGCAGTGCGACATGCCAAGAGCCAGGGTAAAGAACTAGGCAGAACCTATCTAAGTCTGAAAGTAACAGGGGACCCAGGAGGAACAAGGGTTGGAGCTGCATACAGGTACACACCGAGCACTCCTCCTCCGAGGTCTGTACACAGCCAGACCGGTCGTTGCGCACGCAGCAGGCTGAGTGCTTCTCACGCTCGCGAGCAGCACTGATGAAGCTGTGCACCTGCGGGTCCTGGCGCATGCAGGGAGAGAACTTGGCACCCAGGTGAATGAGAGCCTCCTGTAGTGAGGAAGACTTGCAGCTGCAGCCCCAGGCACCGGCCCACCTCCCGCGCCGCCAGGCTCCACCCCTAGCGCCACCCTCACCGAGCTGGGACCGATCCAGAAGTTTTCTTGTTGCACATACTTGACGTTTTCATAGACACCACGGTTTCGCAGCACCTGGGAAGCGAGGGAGCCAGATTAGACCAGGCCACGGGGCCCTTTCCTCCCAGAGAGGAGCAGAGCGGTCCAGAGCTCAGACCACACTCGTCTAGGCCCAGGGAAACTGCTGGGGCTCACCGAGTCCACTGTCTCATGCTGTGAGAAGCCCACGGGTGCGATGCCGTAGATGCACACGGCCAGGATGGTGACGAGCGAGTGCACAAAGGTAAGCCAGTAGGTGAAGAACGGCCTGCAGGGTGGAGCATCAGCGGGCGCATCGCCAACCTGGAGCCCTAACCCTCACCCGGGGGCTCCATCCCAACACGGAGCCTTCCTCCCTGGGTGGCACATCCCTGCCGCCTACCTGTGGTCGTCCATGTCTTCGATCTGGCGCTTGACGTAGCTGTCGATCCGCTTGCGGTAGGTGCGGTTGGTGAGCCGTCCCACCATGCCCAGTCCGTATGGCCGCTTCTCCCTGGCAAAGAGCTTGCGCACCGGCACCGCAATGCGCTGGCCCCGCCTGGGCCCCGCGGCGCTCACCACCTCCTGCCGAAGCCGCACCTTGGGCTGTGGAGCCGCCGTGCTACCCTCCTTCTGCTTCCGCCAGCCTCGCTCCAGGGGCCTGAAGGGAGCCAGCACATTCACCCCCTGCCCAGCCCCTGCCACCTGCCGCCAGTCCTCTTGGGTGGAACCCGAGTGCTGGTCAGTCTTTGTCCTGCTCCCAGCTATCGGCTATCAGTGAAGATGAGGTAGGGACAAGTCTTTCAGCTTTATCCTCGACCTTACCAGTAAAAAAGCAACCTCACACACCTCCTGGGGTGGCAGGGAGGGGCCCCAGACCCAACAGATGTTCTGAACCTTAGCCATAGGTCACACTCCTCCTGTCAGCTAGAGTCATGCAGACCCTAGGTTCTGGAATTTCCCCAGGTGGTCAGTAGAAACTTGGATCATGCCCAGCCCATGGTCCCCCACCATAGTGGCCAAGCAGGGTTCCCAGTCCACTTGGCAACTTGCTCTAGGCCGTGATTCTGGAGCACCGTGCCCTAGCTCCTGCTGCTCCTGATTGAGCAGAGGTCATCCCAATGGCCCCTCACCCACCAGCTGCACTCACAGCATCAAGTGGCTGCGCTCAAGCTCGCTGCGGTCCAGGGCCCCACCCGTGAGGTCGGCCTGCTCTGGGGCTTTCTCCCAGTCTTTGAGCGCTGCCTCTGATGGGGACTCAAACACCTCATCCGGGTATGTGGACAGCTCCTCGTGGAGGACACCTTCCTGAGCAAACATGTGAGGTGAGGTTGGATACACAGATGGAGGAGATGGGGTGATGCCCCAGGCTCTTCTTACCCGAGCAAAGAAGGATGTGTCCAGCTCTTCAGGGAAGTCCACTGTGTCTTCCTCCAGGAAACTGGCAGGAGTGAAACTCCGGCGTTGTGCCCGGCGCAATGTGCCATCCCTAACCGAGCGGCCCTGAGAACATGAAGGTAATGTTGGGACCAGGCAGCCAGTTCGACCCTGCCCCCACCCTTGGCACCCCTACCCACCTTCACCAGTGCTGCAGCCGCCCGGAAGCTCATCTTGGCCACCGATTCACGCTTGCGCCGCCTAGGGAGCCGGTTGAAACCCGAGCGGGAGCTGGAGAAGGAGCAGAGGGAGGCAGCACCTGGTGTAATGGGAGTGTGTGGGGCGCTCAGGCCATCAGCAGTGTCATCTGCCATGCGGAAGGCCCTGCCACGAGCCAGAGGGTCTATGATCTGGTGGAGGTGAAGAGATACTGGAGTCAGGGCTTGGGTCAGCGCCGAGGGAGCTCTGAGCACACCCAGACCCACTCAAACCTTGCATGGAGAGTGTAACTCCTGCTCCTCTCACTCCTTGCAGGCCCCTGGACAGCTAGGTGGACACCGCCCCCACCCACAGCTCCTACAGGACTCTCTCTCCCCTTGCACTGCTGGTCCACCTGGGGTGCTCTCCTATCCAAAGGCCGCCCTGGTGCAATCCCAGGACTCTGGCCCCTCACCCAGGCTCCCCTTCCTGCAGTATCTTGGGTACCTTCATGGAACTATCTGACTGCCTTCCCAACCACGAGCTCCCAGGAAGCTCCCCTGTTCGGGCTGGTTGTATCCCTGGCCCCAGTCCAGGGGAGCAGAATGAGGGGCCTGCAGGAAGTAGGAAGCAGCAGCAGCAGGCGTACCTTCTGCATGCCCAGCTGGCATGGCCCCACATACAGTGGGGGTGGTGTCTCAGTGCTGGTCAGCGACACATTGTCCTGGCTGGGCAGGTCCAGCTCCCGAATGACCTGGGGTTTCAGCTTCCCGTAGCGCTGGCTGCAGTGACGGATGCTTTTGCGCTGCCACTTTTGGGTGCTGTCGCTGTCCTTGCTCACTCCAAACCAGTCAGCTGTCCCCCTGGCATGGAAGGGACTCAGCAAGGGGCAGCCAGATCAACTCCCTCCCCCTCCTGGGCAGCATGCCCTGTCCCAGGCCTCTAGTCACTCCAGGTACCAGGGTCTGGATGGGCTGAATCTAATTATAAGAGCAAGTGGGTTCCAGCCCTGGCCACCCCCTAAACAGTTAGCCAACCCCAGTTCCCACTAGAGCACCTCTGCAGGCATCACCCAGTAGAGTTGTTCTACTTCAGCCCTCACCCAACCCATGAGTCCAGAGAAGGAACTTGGCCCCAGGCAGCAGCCGCAACCCAGGGCACCAGAGAGCTCAGACAGCAGGCGCTCCGGGCCCAGGCAGGCTGCCCACAGTCCTTGGACATGCAAACAAAAACACTGCTAGCACCTGCCATTAGGAGCCCCAGGGAATGCCAGCCACGCTGGCTTCCAAGAGGCCACATATCATGCACATGCCATGAAACACCAACACTCATGACCTGCCTGAGGTACCTGAGCAGAGACCAAGAGAGAGACTGGCGCTGCGGGGGTGCCCTGCAGGCAGCCTGGGGACCCAGGAGGGGCAAAGTGTGGACTCGCCCAAAGCGCACCTGTCGGCTATGAGGGGCCAGAGCATTAGGGTGGGAGACCGAGGACAGTGAGTGCTGCGGCAGCAGAGAGGGGTAGTGGGTAAAAGCAGACAGTCCCCAGCACAGGAGGAGGACGGGGGATGTGAGGGTCAGGTGAAGGAGAAAGCCGAGACAAGAGGGGCCCTGGCCCCATCCCAGCCCCAGCACCCAAGGGGGCCTGTGTGCCTGCCTCTGTGCCCGGCACCAGCCCCAGGCCAATGGCAAGGGCAGTACCTGCGGATGGTCTGTGTGATGGATGTCTGGCGCTGCAGCATGGGCCGCCGGGGCTCGTGGTAGGGTGAAGGGACGTGGGCAGTCTCCGCTGGCATACTCACACTCCGCAGGAAAGCCTGGCGCCGCAGGGGCTGCACAACAGGGTCAGGGTGAGGAGCCCGGATGAAGCACACCCACAGCCCCTACTCGTCAGGGCCTACCTGGAGGAAGCTGGGCTCCTCTGCTGCTGGGGGCACCACAGCCGGGATGTCTAGCTTTAGCCAGGGTGGCTTCTTGCGCTGCAGGCTGCTCGTGCTGTCCCTACGGGCCTCACTCATGGTTCCAAGTGGAGTGAGGCAGACCTGAGGGTGCAGGGTGTCGGTCAGTAATGATCACAATCCACTGGGCTCAGACCCAGGAGGAGAAAGAAGCAATGACAAGCCCAACAGTGTTGCACACAGCTCACTGGCTCACTGGAGAAGCCCTATGTGCTCAGCGCTGACGTGCTCTGGGCCTGCCTTGCTCCTCCTCACAGGTATTCAGATTTTATAAGTCCATGGGACAATGCTATGAGCACCTACTATGACCAAGACACTTGGAGGTGCTTGGCATACACTGGTGGGGACACAAGACAAAATCCTTGCTCTCCTGCAGTTGAGAGTCTAGAAAACAATAACTCTAGCCGGGCATGGTGGCACACACTTGTAATCCCAGTACTTGGGAGGCTGAGACATGTGGATCACAGGTTCGCGGCCAGCCTCGGCTACTCAGTGAGGCCCTCCGCAACTTAGTGAGACCCTGTTTCAAAAATAAAGAATAAAAAAAATAGGGCTGGGGGTGTAGCCCGGAGGTAGAATGCCCCTGGGTTCAGTCCCCCGTACCGAAAGAAAAAAAAGAAAAGAAACAATAACACTATAAATAAATACATGTACTGTGTTAAAAGATGCTAAGTGTGATGGGGAAAAAACCGCAAACGGCAGTTGCTTGCCAGGGGGCAGTGAAGCCTCCCTGTGGCAGGACAGCTGAACAGAGGCTCACAGGCGGTGGAGACTGAGGTGGGGCATGCTTGCCAGCAGTGCAAGGTATGACTTCCTCTCCAGAGGCAGAGGCCTACTGCACACGCAACGGACGGTACAGGCTGTGTGATCAGTCCATTGCTCAGAGGAGCGGCAACATTCAGGGAAAGATGTAGCTTCCCAGGATGGCAAAGCCCTGGCTGAGGCACCGGGCTCCTTTGTGCAAAGGACTTCCAGAAAACCATATGGGAGCAGAAACCACAATGGCCACCAGGTGGCGCCACTCACTCAGAAACAGCAGTGGGAAAGCTGGCACCCCAAGGGCAGGTGGGTTGCATGCTTAGCCCAGCCCTGGGCATAAGACCCTAAACCTACCACCCCACACAGGGAAAGGACCCAGAACAGAGAGACCAGGTTCAATCTAGGCCACTACTGCCTTGCATGTGCTTATAAGGCAAGTTGTGGCCAAAGGACCGCAAGGGTGGTCCACAATTGGAAAATGGGAGATCCAAAATTGGAAGGTTGGAACACAGCGAAGGACACAGAAGGGGGTGAGCCTTCCTGAAGTAATACCTGGAAGGCAGAAAATCCCAAACTTCACCTCTTCAAAGCATGCAGACCTCACAGGCTCTGAGCTGCAGGGTATGTAACCCACCCAATTAGGAGTTTCCCCGTCTCAACTGCTTGGCTTGGAGGAGATAGGGAAGCTCCCACCCACATTGTGTAAATAGGGAAACTGAGGCCTAGAGAACAGAGATGTGCCTTGCTCAAGGTTACATAATCAGAGTAGTATAACTAAAGACAGTTCCAGTATGCTGCTCAGGGCTTCTATATGGATCAGAGAAGGCCTGGAATACTGCAAATGGCTCCTGTGGGCCCTAAACTGTCCAGAAAAAGGCCTAGAACATGGATCACAGCTCCTGTACCAACAGTAGGAGGAGGCCCAGGGTACCTGCGCCTGGCCTTAAGCTCACATTCCAACCCCTTCTCTGAGCTGACTCTGCACTTCAGGTCCTGGAGGCAGTAGGGGAGCTCCCCAGACATGGTGCCCAAGGGTCTTTCTGAAGGCTGAGTGCCTCTCACCTGGCCTGGTCACAGTGTCATGGGATGAGGGCAGCATGTGTCTCCACATCGCTGGGCCCCCTGCCCATGCTGAGCCTGTGTTGGGGGAGGGGGACAGTGTCTGACAGGAGGCCATCCTGTCTGAGAAATGGGTGGGGCGAGGTCTCTCTATGAGCTGGATCAGACCAGCCCTCAGCACCTGATCTTAACCACATGCCCAACCCAGACCTGGGTGCCAGGTGAGCATCCCGGGGGTGAGTATCTTCCTCCTCAACCCGTGGTCCACCTTTCAAGGATCATCTGGATTGTAGTAAAGATCACTCTGCTGGTAAGAGAGTGGTTTAGGGGTTACCTCTGAGTCTTAGACACTAGTGGCGGAACCTGAGACAGTATTGGGTGTTTTGGGAACACAGGTGGACTCTGGGAGGAGATTCTGAGCCTACAGTACTGCGACAGCACCCTCCCAGCCAGTCAGGCCAAGCCGTAGATGGGAACCCAGGAACTTGCTCCCCAAGACTGCTGTGCCCATAGGAGCACATGTAGATAAGGGGCCAGGCACCAGACAGGATGGAGACCCCCTTAGCATTGCAAGCAGAAGAGGCTGTTGCCTCAGTCCGTCCCAAGAGGCCACTCTTGCTAGCCTTGATCTTCTCAGGTGGAAGACTCTGATGTTGCTGGTGAGGCTGTTATGGGGTCCAGAGAGGAGCAAGGCCAAGAGTAGAGACAGGGCCGCTGCTGGAATCCACTAGGCAAATGCCAGGGACTGGCCTCCCCAGGAACCTGCCTACCTATGCCCAGCACTTCTAGGTGGCATCCAACTAGAGCCCTCCTCAGGAGTACACGCAACCTTTGACAACTGATTCACACACACCTGTGATGCTCCATGTCTCCCGCTGCACCACCAAAGCCTGTCTTCATGCCCGACTCCCTCCCATTCCAGGCCCCTGCACATGCATTCTGCCCATCCTATGTGTTCTAGGACCTCAGTCGGGCCACCCACCCCAACAGGAGCTCCCTGGCCTTGTTCTCCAGGGCATGGGCCACACAGGAGTTCATGCACATGTGTGCAGTCCTCTGTCCTGTCACTGCTGGGTCCACAGTGCCCAAGACAGGATAACTCCAGAATACACAATGGGCAAGCACTGGTCACTGCAGAGCACAGGTTAGCAGGAACCAGTCCCCATGACCTGAGGTGACAGGGATTCCTGAAGAAGATGACCCTCATCTGGGGCTGGGAGGAGATGCTCATTGACAGAGCAAGTGGGAGCAGGAACAGCACAGCCAGAGGAGAGAAGGGCCGAGGGCAGTGAGCAGGCACCGGGAGCCAACCCCCCGCCAGCCCCTGCCTCAACTGGGCCCACAAGGGGCCCCAGGAAGCACCAGAGCTGTTCAGCTCACAACGGAGGCAGAAGCTCCTGCCTGACTATCCAGGTCCTTCTCCCATCCCCTCCGCCCAACCCCTCCTGTGCCGGGGTGCAGGAAGTAGGGTGCATGAGAACCCACATGGCTCTAGGTCCAGCAGGCATGGAGGGGATGCCGACCCTTCCCCTGGTGCTATGTCCCAGCCTGCCCCACCATGTGCTCGGTTCCTTATCTGGGCCTCAAGTGAGTGGGATTCACAGGCTCAGGGGAGGAGCAGGCCAGACCGGACACAGAGTCTGGGCCAAGAAGCAGCCACTGCCCGCCCACAGTGGCTCAGTGTCCAGGCCTCCCCCAGGCACACAGTGGGCTCTTGTTCCCAGACAGCCCTGGGGCCTCTCTCCTCTGCTGGTCTCTCAGTGCAGGGGAAACCAGGGCCCACAAGGGCCTGACTGCCTGGGGTCACACAGCATGAGTCATTCCAGCACTACCAGGAGACGCCAAAACGGGTATCTAAAAAGATGTGGGAAGTACTGGGGAACGGCCCTAACGTGGGACCAGGCTGGGTGGGGCACAGACTCGTGGTGCCTCTCCAGCACTCCAAACAGCTCAGGACAAGCCGCTGATGAGGCTGAGGCACAAGAGGGTCAGGAGGCCACTGAGGTTGTCCATGGACACTGGTGTGGAAGGGTGTGAGTGGTTGCGGCTATTGTAGCAGCGTGGCTGGGTGGGGGGCAGGGGCCAGTCCTGCTAACTCAGGCCCCTGCTCCAGGATGACTGGGGACCCTTCAGGCAGGTCCCGTGCGCGGGTACAGGAAGAGCCAGGAAGCAGGAAGGCCAGTGGGGAGAGGGGGCCAAGACACTTACCCATACCCTGTTTGTCTCCACCACCTACAACTCTGAACAAGCCCCAGTTTTGCCATCTTAAAATCATGGGTGGTGGTAGTGCCTGGTACGGAGTAGGTGCTCACCAAGCAGCAGCCAATTTAACAATAGGAAGGCTGGTGCTGCCTGCAGGCATGGGGGGACTCTCTGCGGGCGGGAGGAGGGCAGCCAAAGCTTCGGCTGGCAGCCTGAAGTGTGAGAGGGCCTGAGAGCACATGCAATGAGAGGGCAAGCCATGGGGAACCTGAGGACGGGGCCCTTCGAAGGTGTTGAGTTTGGGAAGGTGTGGCCCAGAAGCACAGGGATACTAGGAATGCATAACCAGCGTGAAACTTCATCCTCAGGCACGAACAGCAACCAGCTCTGCACGCAGGCCTGCCCTGTACACTCACAGGGCAACAAGAGGCAGCCCCAGAGCCAAAACCAGGCCAGGGCCCTGCTCTACCCAGGAAATGGCCCACTACCAAGGTCAGCTGGAGCAACAGGCCCCACCCTGGGACATCTGTCCAGTCATGTCCTTAGCTCATCACAGGCTCCTCCAGCATTCCCACCCGTACCCTGATCTCTGACACTCAGTCTTCTCTCTGACCCCTAATCTAGAGGCCCCAAAGTCACCCTTGGGAAAGGGGGTCACCAGCTGTCTGCAACCTAGATCCCAATCCACCACTGCTACTGTGTGGCAAAGGGATAGTCACCCAACCTCTCTGTGCCTCTCTGCTGATCTAAACGGTACTGTGTTGAGAATATTTCTTTTTCTTTTTGTGGTACTGGGGATTGAACCTAGAGGTATTCTACCTCTGAGCTACACCCCAGACCTATTTTATTTTTTATTTTGAAACAGGGTCTCACTAACTTGAGGAGAGCCTCACTAAATTGCTGAGGCTGGCCTTGAACTTGTGATCCTTCTGTCTCAGCCTCCCAAGTACTGGGGTTACAGGCATGTGCCACCATGCCCGGCCGTGTTGAGAATATCTGTGGGGCCCTTTGCAAACCACAAGGTGCTCTTCAATCCTCCCCATGACCCTCCCTTTCTATGGAAGAAACGAGTTTCAGTGCAGAGCAAGGCAGGCCTGAGACTGAGCCAGTGGCCTTCACAGTGCCCTCTCCCTGTCCCCAGGAGGACACACCGGATCCCTGCCTCCCCGAGTCACCCATCAGCTGTCATTGCCCTAGATAGGCATGTGGAGGGCCAGTAACAGAACAAGGGGCTGCCTGCTTCAGGCAGTCCATAAGGGAAGCCGCCCTAGGGCAAGAACCCCTGATGCTCTGGGACCTGCCTTGGGAAGGTGGGGTCCAGGGGAGGAAGGGGCTAGTCCTGAGGAGGGCACTGCCCAAGGCCAAGCCAGCACATGTGCCCTGGAATCAAAGCCCCTGACCCAGTTCAAGCTGACAGAGTAGACACACCTGGACACACCTGTCCAGGCCAGACCGTCAGAAAAGGGATGGGGGCAAAGACTTAGCTGTACCAGATTCTGGGAGTGACCTGCCGGCTAAGCTAGACACGTCTGGTCCCCAATCTGGAGTCCAGCCAGGTCCCAAAGTTATATGAACGCACACTTCCCTGGCTGTTGGGAGGAGGGACCCAACACACCTGATTGGAGGGCAGATGAGCAGCCAGTCGCCAGTCAGAGCGTTCCCCCAAAGTTCCCTTGACTGACCCCACACGTGTGCTCCTTGGTGCCAGGCACCCTTGGGCTCAGCAATTCTTCCCTGGACCCACTGGATGCAGGATAAGACTGAAGAGGCTCTGGGAGGAGAAACCAAGTCAGCTAAAATGGCTTCAGCCATTAGGAGCCTGGCACACCTGCCTCAAACCCTAGCCTAATTGACCCCATTTATCTGTCCTAACCTGTCCATCTTACAGATAAGGAAACTGAGGCTCAGAGAGGTCAGTCACTGCCTAAGGTCTCAGAGCCTCAAAGGGAGTTCAGCAACTCAACTAGGTCTACCCAGGAGCTGGGATAGATAGGAGGGACCCTGTCTGCCTGCCCAGCTGCAGACGCCAGGGTTCTTCAGCCTTGGACTGTGGGGGGGGTGTCAGGCCCCTCTCACAACCCCCCCCACAACCAGAGGCACCTCAGTTGAGGGAAGAAGTCACCCCTAAATACAGCCAACCCCAGAAAGCAGAAGCCAAGGAATCTGATCCTGGGGCAGAAAGTCTATGTGGTCACAGACACTGAGGTGGGGAACGGGAGCCAGTATGGAGGAAGGAGTTCCTCACATCCGGAGGGGCTGAGGCCCCACGGGAACAACAGAGTGCCCTGAGCAGTGCTAGAGCTGGAACACCCTAGGGGAGAGCCCTGGTGGTCCCTGAAAGGCAAGGGAGGGTCCCCCTGAACCCAGGGTCCCCCTACAAGGCCAGCTCCCAGGGTGGGATTTAGCTGACTGGTCCACTGATGCCGGCCTCAGTGTGGTGGGAGGCTGGCCAGCCTGTGCAGGCTGCATGGACGGCCTGGACCGGGACAACCATGCCCTCAATCTGGGACCACCAGGCTCACTTGCCCTTGCCCCCTTCTCAGGGGAAAGGACCCAGCTGGTCCAGAATTACCTTGGTGGCAGGGGGCTCAGTCTCAGGGACCTTAGTGTGGGGGATAGGGGGCGGGGGCAGGCTCTTGGGGGTGGGGAGAACCCAACCTGGGACTGCCCCGGCTTCTAGCTGTGCTAAACCTGAAAAGCCAGTTTCATCCTTGAATCTTCTCCGACTCCAACAGGAAGTGTAGGGGGGGCTTTCCCAGCACCGGGCCAGGGCTTTCAAACCCAGGCCCCGCCCACCCAGACAGGCACACAACCCCGAGCTACACACCGAGGAGGACCTCTGGTCAGGACTCAGGGCTGAGGGCAGGCCTGGGCGGGGGATCCCCTCCGCACTCCCCACCCAGCCCCACAAACGTGCCCCCAGCAGGACAGCCAGCAGGCCCCCCGCAACGCCCCGAGCACAGGGTCGCCTGTCACCCCGACAGCAGAAGGCCCCTGGCGGTGGCCTCGGCTCAGCCCGGCCAGCCCGGCCCTCTTGGCCACCGCGCAGGGCGGGGGCTGTCCGTGGAAGCGGCTCCGGGCCGGGCCTGGAGTTCCAGTGTTTACAGAGCGGACGGGGCCGCGGGGCAGGAGCGGGGTGCCCGGCCCCGGCGCCGCAGCCCACAGCGGCCGCTGTGACTCCCATGCCCGCGCGGCCCGGGACGGGGACGATCCGGGGAGGTCCCCCCTCGGGTCTGGAGTTTGAGGCGCCAGCCGCCGGGTGGTGCGTGGCCGGGAGCAGGGCGCAGGGAGGCCCGCGACCCGCCGGCTGCCCCCGGCCCCGGCCTCGGTGTCCGCCCGGCCCGGGCGCGCTAATCCGCCGCCGGCTATTTTTGCGGGCGCGGAGTCGGGACCCGCGGCGGGCCGCCTGCGCGGGCGCTCGGGGAACTCCGCGGAGGAAGCCCAGCCGCGAGAGCACGAGCCCCGAGGCCCCGGCCCGGCCGCTCCGCCGCCACTCACCGCCGCCGCCGAGCCGGGGTCCTCCGAGGGCGTCCCGAGGCGCCGGGAGGGCGCCCAAGCCGAGTCCCCGCCGCGCCCGCCCGGGAATGCCATGGAACGAGGGGCGTGCGCGCCGGGGGCGGGCCGGGCCGGGCCGGAGGGGCGGCCGCGCTGACTCAGGGCTCAGGAATGCGCGCCGCCCGCCGCCGGCCGAGGCGCCTCCTCCGGGAAGGCTGCTGGGCTCCGCTCTCCTCCGAGTTCGCCTGTCGGGACACCTGTGGCTGGGGTGCAGCATGGTCTCGGCCAGGGAGGGAGGGCCTGAGGGGACCCAGAGGTCAACGTCAGTCCTGGGCCTCGGCCTCTCCCTGACTCCAGGTGAGTCCCGAGCTGTCCTGCCTCGACCTGTGCTGGAAATGGGGGGTTAAAACGCGGATATAGGAGGGGTCCTGGGGTCTCCTAAAAACTAGACTGCAATCCTCCTGCAAAGGCCCACACTGACGAGCCACGCACACATCACTTCCAGAAACACTCTCCTAGCCAGGCTCCATGGTGCACACCCGTAATCCCAGCTACTCAAGGCTGAGGAGGAAGGAGGATTGCCAAGCTCCAGACCAGCCTTGGCAATTTAAGGAGGCCCTGTCTCAAAATAAAAGATAAAAGGGGCTGAGGATGTAGCGTAGAGGGTTCAATCTCCAGTACTGAGAAAAGGATGATCACTCAGTCACACATACATGCTTATGCATTCACTTGCTTACACACACACATGCTCACACACCTATTTACACACACAGATGAGCACATCTACTCAGGTACACACTTTCATGGGTACATACTCATGCACTCACAATTTACACTTGTACACATTCATATTAACCTACACACTGACGCACACACTCCATCACACCCACACCAGGTCAGAGCAGTTACCCCTTCTCTGTACCCCTCTCCCCTCCTCTCCCAGCAGGTGCTGAGACCAGACTGCAATGAGAACCCCTGGAGGGGGTTGCTGGGGGGCCCACCCCTGCACTGTGAGTTAGACACAAAATGACCCATCTGCTCTCATGGGAGCTGCTGGTGGGGGATTCCCAGCGTCCCTCTCTCCTGACACTGGGTGCCAACAGCAGGGGACAGGTAGGGCTGTCCAGGCATTTTGAGTGGTGGGGAGCCTGGGCTTCCTCCAGGTCGTGGCTCTGGGGGTCTCTCTTCTTCCCGCAGTCGCTCAGGCCTCAGAGGGTCCACAGATGTGTCCTCAGGCCCTGTTCTGGTCACAAGGCTGCTGCTGCCTTAGCCACACATCCTTGGAGACCAGGTGGCATTAGCCTTCTTGGAAATGAGTTGCTGCCACCAAAGGTCAACAAGCTGCCTCTAGTACCCAACTGAAGACCATGGACTGCAAATAAAGTTGACCATTTGAACTTAAGATGGTAATGCACTTACTGGTAGGTTCCACAGCTGAGCAAGGGGCAGAATCCTCTGCCTATATCCTCATCCATACTGTGGGACAGAGTGGTACCCACTCATAGCAGGTCTTCTATGAACACAGATGATACCAGCACAATTCTTGCATAGAGAGAGATGATGGAAGCTTGGGAGGGGTGGGGAGAGCTCCTTCACCGTGGGGAGACTGCTGCTGCATCGGGGACAAAAAGCTACCCTGGCGCATGCTCAGGGCTCCTGTAGTACACAGGTACCACCTCTCCTCCTATGCCAGGCCCAGAGACATGACAGTCTCCACACCCAGCATTCTTGACCCCTGCCAGGGATAAGTAGGGAGAGCCAGGGACTGGGCTTGCTTCCAACACATGCCACAGCCAGGCATCAGTGTCCATGAGTCTCCTTCACTGGACACGGATGCCCAGTGGACACTGTAGGGCCCCACCCAGACCCATTCTGAGACCCAGACACTAATTCCCAGTAGCCAGGAGCACCCGCCACAGCTGGCTCACAGCTGAGACACTCTTGGACCAGGAATCACCTTCAATGGAAGAGAGCGCCACTGAGAAAGTGTTTACATCCAGCGACAGGTACACAACTTGGCTCTGTGTTCATTCTTCCTGGGGGTCTTCTCAGTTCCCAAGCCCCACTGGGATCTGCAGCAGCCCCTCTTGCAAACCCTGCTCTCTTGCCCCTCACAGGTATTGATCCCAAGAGTATGCCCCCTGCAGGCAGATCCCCCTCTCAACCTCTGTGTCCAGGAATCTCCAAGCTCAGCCCACCCTGGCCTCCTGAGCAAGGGCATCAGAGCAGTCTGTGTAGAAGGTGGACATGTGCTCAGGCCTGGAGCCAGTCCACATGGACACGTACCTGTACATATGTGCTCTCCTCGTGCCTGCCCTACTGACCCCTGCTGTGGTAGAGGAGCCCCCTACATGGAATCCCTGCACACCAGAAATGGCTGGGCAGCTAGCTGTCTGGGGGTGGGCCTTGTCTACCCCCAGGTCTTGTGGTTCTTGCTCCAGGACATGAGGGGTTGGAGGCCCTGACCAGTAAGACCAGTCCTGGTATCCACCGTGGAATCTCAGCTCAGCTTCCAGGCCACAAGTGATCACCCCAGGGGGCCAGCCCCTGAGCTTTGGGGAGCCCTTGAGTAAGTCAAAAGAAACTGCCCAGCCAGGCGTGGTGGCGCACACTTGTAATCCCAGTACTTGGGAGGCTGAGACAGGAGGATGGCAGGATCACAGGTTCACAGCCAGCCTCAGCTACTTAGTGAGGCCTCCACAACTTACTGAGACCGTTTCAAAATAAAGAATAAAAAAAAATAGGGCTGGGGGTGTAGCTTGGAGATAGAATGCCTCTGGGTTCAATCCCCAGTACTGCAAAAAAAAAAAAAAAAAAAGTAACTGCCCCTCCCTGGAGAACAGAGATACAGAGATGGACCCAGGACCAGCCCCTGGCTATTTGGGGAGGAAGTGGGTCAGGCTAGCTGGAGGCCTGAAGTCATGGACTATTTCTGAGTCAGCTGCCCCCTCCCCATGACCCTGGGCTTGGCAAGGGGGTCCTATAAACTTCTGGGCCCAGGGTCTAGCAGCTTTGGCAGTTTGGCCCCTGGAAGGGAAGATGCAGCCCACACACCTCCTCTTGGCCTGCCCAGTGGCTGCCCTCTATGCCCAAAGAACCAATGACCCCCAGGCCCACTAGACACAGAAAGCCTCAGGCAAGGTGGCAGCCACTGTGCTGAGCTGTGCAAGGGTGCTGTATCTGACACATAGGAGCCCACTGACTCTGACCCAACTCCTGCCTCAGCAGCTCTCAGCCCATCCCCACACTGGAGAGAGACTGAGTGAGCCAGTGTGGGGGGGCCCGGGACAGTGAGGTTGGTGCTAGAACCCTGGTCTCTGTGGCCTTTAAAGTCACCAGGGACTGAGAGCCACATTCCGGACAGCTGGAGGCAGCTCCAGCCCACAGAGCAGCTCACACCAGCACTGATCCCAGCCTTGATGCCTCTCACAGTATCAGCATCCGTATGTTCTCATCTATATCTCTCACTGATGTACTTGCCTCCCCAGCCCAGCAATAGGGCACACTGGGTACAGAGGAGGCCCCCTTCTCTCTCCTGGTTCTACCTTCTCTAGCCCCTGGCCACACTGCCAGCCTGCCCTGCAGACCACAGTGGGAAAGCCCAACCCACCACTTCCAGCCTGTAGTAGGAACCTTCACCACAAACCAGGAAGTGGGGGGGATGGCAGAGATTACACAACCCCCTCCTCCAACACACACACACACACAGGCCAAAACATCTGGAGAAGTGGGATGCTGGCTTGGGCTCCACCTCCTCCTCCAGGGGCAGGGGCCAGTCTGCCCAACAAATGGAATGAGCCTCTTGTTTATACAAATGGTGGGGATAGGACAGTGCCCCAGAATGCCCATAACTCTTCTACAGCACCCACCTCCTCCTGCCCTCATCAGGGAGAGAAGAGTCCACCTGGGGCTAAATTAGAAGGGGGAATGATGGGAGGGGGACTGTTCCACAGGAAGGGGGTATCATTGTTTAGGCGGAAGGGTTGAGGAGGAAGGGGGGTGGGAGTCACATCCAGGCCTGCCTCATTAGCAGGGATTTATGATACAGCCCCCCACCCCCACCCCCGGAAGTAGCACACAGTGCCACAAACAGCTGGGTGGCTTCCAGCAGGCAGGAGGCAGAGGCTGCCCCTCCCACCCCAGGAAGTCCTGGTTGGGGCCCACAGGGTGGGATGGTTGAGCCACAGCCTGGGCAAGTTCAGCTCCTGAGCTGTTCATGAGAAGCAGTTGGAGATCAGAGTCCTTCCTGCTGGCCTCGCTTCATTCACCTGAGGTTCCAGACACATGTCCTGTCCAACACCTCCCATGCCACACCCAATTGTTCTCTGCGGCCTCTAGGGTGTCTTCCCAGGGTCAGGGTCACAGGAATCTAAGGCAGCTCAGGACAAGCCCCGCAAGGGTTTTTACAAGGCAGGGAAGGGCTGTGAGCTGTGGCAGTGGTATTGTGCCTGCTAAGGGGCCCAGCAGACCCAGGCAAACCCTACAGTGGCAGAGTGGGGTGGGGATGGCTCTGATGGGTGTGGGGGTTGCCACTGAGCCCCAGGAGCCAGCAGCCCATCCTGCCCGAGGACCCCCTCCTCCGGGGCCTTCCCTGTTCTCTGGGCCAGGCACTGCCCTTCCCAGACGCCCCTCCTCTCCCTGAGGGGTTACAGGCCGGGTGGGCAGCCGGCGCTGGGGCATGGGGAGCCGCCGCCCAGCTGGGAGGGTGTTCACGAGTCCGCACAGCCCCAGTGCTGGCCTCAGGCCCTCGAGGAGGCTGGCCACGCTCCAGCCGGCCCGCCCGGGACGTGGGCGGCGAGCTCCTCTGCGCATCTCCGGAGGCAGGAGGGGTGGGGGCTCCCCCGCAGAGGCAGAATCCCCGCTGCTCCCTCTTTCCTTCCTCCGGCCGGCTGTGCTGACCCGGGCCCAGGGGCGGGGGCCTCCGGATAGGCCCGGCGTCCACTTCCTGCCCACCCCGCCATCCAGCCTGCCCCCTCCACTCAACCGCCGGGACGGGGAACGCAAGTCCCAGGCGAAAGGCTCGGGCCCTGCCTCCCTTGCGTGCTCTCCACAGCACCCACCGCGCCGGCCCAGGTGCCAGGCGGTCCGACCCCCGAGAATGGGTGGGCTCTGCGGCCGTGGGCCACCGGAGGGGAGCGGAGCGCGCGCGGGACGTCGAGGAGGGGCGGGGGCGCGCCCCCGGCGAACGCGGCGTCCGCGGCCTGGCCCCGCCCCTCCGGAGCAGGCCCCGCCCCTCCGGAGCAGGCCCCGCCCCTCCGGAGCAGGCCCCGCCCTCTGGTGCCGTCCGCGCAGGCGCGGCGCTGGCCCCGCCCCCGCGCGCCCACCTCGCAGGCCTCTGCCCCAGCCCACCCGCCAGGCACTTCCGGGCGGGCGGATGCTGGCGCCGGGCGGGACCCAGGTGAGTGCGCGCCCGGAGGCGCCCGAGCCGGGAGGAACCTGGGAGCAAGGGCGGCGTACCGACCCCATGGGGCTGTTTCGCGGGTGAGCCCGCCGCTCCAGAGCTCCCGAGTGACCAGATGCCGCGGGGCCAGAGGGGCCAAACCGGGTGAGAGCAGGCCCCCGCGTCGCATAGTCTGAGCCTACGGCGAGCTGGCACAGTGGCCCGGGCTGCAGAGACGGTCACGTCAGCGTCCATTCCCGGCGGACTGGCGATCTCGGTCCAACGTGAACGTCAGCACTGTGTTAAAAATAATGGGAGCCTTGGGATACTGCCGAAGACCCGCCCTCCAGGAGGGCACGTCCAGGCTCCGCGCTCACCTGCCGCCTTCATTTCTCCCTCCTGTTGGCCCCAGAACAGCTCAGGATGTGTGGTCAGTTTCTCTGGCCATGTGGCGGGTAGACCCACCACCCTCAAGAGACCTCTTACCCCACCTGCTCCTTATTCTGACATCCTGGGCAGTGAGGGGTGGAGGGCAGTTAGGGACTGGCAGGGGTCATGCTCTGAGTATCTGGGATGGGGCTGCGCAGATGATTAGCCCCATGCGCACCCACGTATGTGGTGGGCCTTCTGGGCCTATCTGAGGAACCTGGCACAATGGGAGCCCTGCTGACCTATCAGCCTGGCAGTTGGGGTTGGGATCCAGTCTGTTTTCTCTGTTAGCCCCTGCCCAGATCTGGGCTGCTTTAAAATTCCTGGCCAGTGTTGGGTACAAAGAGGAGAGTTCCAAAAACAAACTCAGAAGTTTCCTTGAGGTCCATGGGATGAGTGGGAATGAGAGTCCTAGCCCTCCTGTTCCAGACGAGGCACCCACTGTCCCCTCTGGGACCCTGCAGCCCTGGGCCCCAAGCTGTGCATCTGTGTGTGCAGGGCATGTGGGGCAGAGTGGCCACCCTGCCACCAGCAGCAGCCCATCATCACCGAGGCTGGCAGGCTGATCAGCTCATAAGGCTTCCGGAGGCTTAAGGCAGCTGTGGCTTTCTGTTTGTGCCTCATCAACCCATGAGGTGGGCAGATTCGCAGATGAAGAAACCGAGCTAGGCAGTCAGATCTGCTCCTTGAACTCCCTGAGCATGACCTCACCACACAACTACCCTCCTATTCAAATAGTGCTTAATTTTGTTTTTTGACATTGCAGCTTTCCTGAAGGATGAGGCAAAAAAAGCGACTGGCAGAGAGGCAGCAGAGTCCACCAGACACAGCTCGGACACCTTCCCCCAAGGAGCCCTACTTGAGACCACTCTTGACCCTGGTACCCCAGCGCAGTATCTATTTCTCCAGCCCAGAAGGCCACCCTGCCCGGTTGGGGTCAGAGTTTTTCGACCAGCCAGCAGTCCCCCTGGCCCGGGCATTTCTGGGACAGGTAATGAAAATGCAGTGACATGGTCTCTGCTGAAGTGCTTGTCACCTTGTGGGTGTCATGGACCCAGCCCTCACCACTGATTCCCATCCCTGATGAGACCCTCGGTCAGCCCTCCCTGTGCTCATGTAGTTAGCTGCTCTGCCCACACTGGCCCCTGGATAGCTTCGTCTCAGTTGTCCAGAGTAACTGGGAAGAATGAGGAGATTCTAGTGCTTTTTGCCCCAGGTGGTGATGAGTGCCACTGTCAGTTTTCCTGTCGTGGGTGAGGACAGGAGCAGTTAAACTGGCAGCCTCCCCCTCCTGGGAAACAGCTTAGTCTCTGTTCTACCTGGGACCCCTCAGGGCAGCTCACTTGCAAGGACCACGGACAGTGTTGGCCCTAGCATTTTTTTTTTTTTTGGCGGTACTGGGGATTGAACCCAGGGGCATTCTACCTCCAAGCTACACCCCAGCCCTATTTTGGCCCTAGCATCTTTGAGGGGACACCTTTGCCTACCCAGTCTCCTTGTAGTCACTGCTCGAGCTGGAGCTGGTTTATGTGTGTCATGACAGTTGTAGACACATGGAAACTATGACTGTGGCCACCATTGCGCTGCCAGCATCAGAATTGCCTTGGGATAGCCCCCTTCCCACTACATGACTGGCTCAATGTAGATCCAGGATCTGGGCTCTGCTGGGTGTACTTGGAGTAGGAAGCAGGGGTTGCCTGTCATCCTGCATGTACAGCCATTGATTCTGGGCTGGATCCATCTGGAGCACCATCTGGGCATTGTTCTTGGGTGCCAAAGCCCCAGGCCTAGCTTATTGTTTCTCCTGGAGGCTCCCTGGCTTCTAGAAGAGGGCCTACTTTTAGGTTAAAATGTCTAAGAGCCAGTTTCTGTGACTAATAGAAAAACCAGTATCAAGAGTTATGTGCTAGGCTGGGCATGGTGGCACACGCTTGTAATCCCAGTACTTGGGAGGCAGAGACCAGAGGATCCGGGTTCGCAGCCAGCCTCAGCTACTTAGTGAGG